>ML800117.1:123537-144795 GCA_009831015.1 Picea engelmannii
AAGAAGGCAGTGCAAGCAAGCAACAAACCAATAATTGTTTCAAATGAAGTAATCGATCTTAAGCAAGAACAAGAAATGATTTTTGAATGGAAAATCAATCATAAGTTGCTTCAAGATAAGCTCATGTCGTGCAAATATTTCAACTATATCAACTCATTTGCAGTCGTCTTTTTGATGTTGTCATTAGTAATGTTTTCTACATGGATGATAGTGGCTTCAGTAAGATGTAACAAGGTTCAAATGGCTAACAATATACTGTCAGTTGTCATGATTGTGTTACAGTTGATCTTGATGAGACAGGTGCACAGGACAGAGTTCAGAGACAAAGGACAAGCCGGGTGGCCTATCCCGAGCTTGTTGACTGGTCAGTAACCTTTTGGGGACCAAAAGGTCTTTTAGTGGGGAGGTGTAATCCAGAAGCCTGACAGGGCTCAAAAAGGCTCAAAAATGAAAGTGCTCGGAATATGATGAAACCAGTGCCATTGCGTCTGTCTCATCTTCTTGATTCCAGCCATATATTTTCTTCGTCAAATGGGTTTCGTATGCGAAAGATATCGTGTTCTGTCTCAAAACCCAAACAGGCAAAAAAAGTGGATGACTGTACGGTCTATACAGTACGTACAGTGCCACGTGGCAGGCTGACTGTACAGGCCGTACGGCCGTACAAATGACGTGCTAGCTCCTGGAGATGACACGTGGTAGGTGACAGGGAGTACGACAGGTATAGTTGGACCAGTCAGAGGGTGACACATATCACCACTATAAGGGTGACACATGGCACAGGCTGACATGGCAGACACGTGGCAAGGCTGAAAGGGCAGTGACGTGGCAGGCACATGGACGAATCAGAGATTGACAGGTGGTAGTTTTTTTATTGGTTGGAGAGGTGCCACGTGGCCTAGTCATGGGCTGCCACATGGCACCTTGTGTTTGGCTCTCGAGTTATGTAAAATTTTATGGTCTCCAACGGGGTCGAACCCCCGACCTCTCCTCCGGGCTATGGACTGGCAGGATCAAGCTAACCGCCTGCACCACGAGTGTTTCTTAACAGTTATACAGAAAAGAGTTTGTTTAAGTTTGTTTGAAAGTATATTCTGAGGCGGAAAGGGTTGGGGCTTAGCCCCAGCCCATGGTTTCGACCGTGGTCTATGCCCTTACCACAGAACCAAGCGACGGCAAGTGCGGTGGGTCACGATAGGGATCGACCCTCAGATTTTGGGTGGATCCCACAGGACCAAGATTTGTCCATCAAAAAATGCGCGGGGGTTATATATTGTTAACCAACGGTCCTATGCCTACGCGCCACAGAACCAGGAGCCAGCCGGATACAAGGGGGCTAGCACATAAAGGAAGGAGTGCCTGGCCACATGGTCGTCCACCATATGACCAAGGGTGCGCAAGTTTGCAGGCTGCACCCTATTATTAAACAAAAAGTGGGTTTTGTTTATATGTTTTGGATTTTTTTATGGATTTTTAATTAATTATGCCTATTAATGGAGGATTTTATCCATTTTTGGGAGATATTGGGCATTTTTGGAGGCCAAATTTTGGGACGAAGTTGGGGATGGATAACCAACTTCAGATCTATACAAACCAGGCCTATTTGAGGCTAGGAAGGACAGTCAGAGCAGATTTATGCTAAAGGGAAGCCAAGCCAAAGCCATTTTTATGCAGGGAAGCTATTGAGGAGCAAACGCTTGTGGGCCATTTCTGGGAGCTCCGGACATCCATTTTGCATGCTATTTTCTTTGCTGGGTTCTAGAGATCTGGAAGAACATGACCAGATTAGTATTGTATCCAATTGGCACTACTGTGATGTACTTTTGAGCTTTTGAACAGAAATAAAGAAGCCTCCCCCACAGAGACAAAGGCCCGAAGACGTAGGCAACGTTGTGCCGAACTCCGTTATCATTTCTCCTGTTATGGTTTGTTGTTTATTATTTCATTTCAGATCTGCATATGTGTATATGGCTATCATAATTCCTCTCTTTTCCCCATTCTTTCATTAAGATTCTCAAATGGTTAATTAACACATGCAAATTTAAAACTCAACCACAGTCATTAAAAGATTCTACGGATCAATTCGAGGGTCGAGTCATCCATCTCCTGCTTACTCTAATCGACTAGGGTCGGGTCATCCGAGACTGAACATATCGGGAAAGGAGACGTGATAGTGTCAAGGACCTGCACCCATACGATTTGAGGAGACGAGATTTGGTAATGCGGGCTTTCTTTAATGCACCACTATCGAGGGAAAAGAGGCACGAGAGGTACATTTGAGGCATAGGGAAAGGAGGGAAAGATCATAATGAGAAAGGAGGCTCAAGACTGTCGAGGGAAAGGAGGCGTGAGACTGTGGGAAAGAATGGTGAGTATAACCTTTTCACACTCAAATTTTGAATTTATTTGATAATTAATAAAAGGGAGCCATGATCAACCTAGGTTTTGGGCATATCTGTTCACCACTATTCCATCGCATCCAAGCCCTACTTCAACATTTCGATTTACGCCATTTGTTAATTTTTTTAATAGAGACAACGATCAAATCTTCCATTTTGTCTCTTGTTATTAATGGCAAATCAACAAATCAACGCACCTATCTTTTGTGTTGGATCATGTTGTCATTGATGTCAACGGTTTGATTATTTGGGAGATTATTGGATCATATGTCATTGATGTAAATGGTTTGGTTTGATTGATGTCAAGTAATTGATTGATATGATGCCCTTGATGAGAATGATATATGTCCAAGTGAAAACCAATTGATAAAGATGGATCATTGATATGATGCCCTTGATGAGAATGATATATGTCCAAGTGGAAACCAATTGATAAATATGGATCATTGCTATGATGCATTGATGAAGATGGATCAATGAGCTGTCATTGATACATGATGCATAGTTGACATATATGATGCAGTGGTGAATTGATGCAAAGACGAATCATTATTGTCTTATCATGGTTGATAAGGTGCACAAATGGATGAACTCCAAAGTGGTCCCCTTATGGTGAAATTCCTCACGGGAAGACGCTTTATGGATTGAGTTATCCTAGGAGAATGGTTGGAGGACCCATACTTGTATGTGGAATAATGAGATGAAGATCAATGAAGTTGTTGGTGAAACTATCCTAGATGGATAGTGCTTGACAAGTCATTTCCGGTGGTATGTGGAATTTCACATAACTCCTCACAATTTGAGAGTTATGGTCTTATGAAGTTGGAGGACCCCCATATGATGGCTTGAAGCCCCCAATGTCAAAGAAGTAAAAGTGCTTGAAAAGAAGAAATCATTATTTAAATGATAAAGTAAAGTGACAAAATCAAGATGGATTATTTAAATGATAAAGTAAAGTGACAAAATCAAGAAGGAATATTTAAATGATAAAGTATTGGAGAACTTTCTATTCATGGAAAGTGGTTAACCCTAAAATAAGGAAAATAGGTTAAGTGACCTAGAAATGGGTTAAGTAACCTAAAAATGGGTTAAGTGACCTAGAAGATGAAAGTATAAATAAGAAACTAGGATCTCTTGTAATATGTACATTTGGTGAGAATCCCTTTTGTGGATCAATGGAGAGCTTCTTGTGAATATCTTTTGGAGTATTGATGGAGATCTTCTTGTGAGAGCATATTGTTGATGTGGATCTCTTGAGCATGATTGAAGATATATTCTGAGGAAGAGAGCGAGAGGAGGATCTCATGGACGCATCAAAGTTTCGAAAATGTCAGAGATATTGACAGAAAAAGTCTCGGATTCACAGAAAACCCTATTTTCGGATGCCCACGCAGGTTGTCTGTGTATAGGGTGCATGTACACGTGGGTCGGCTATGTATAGGGTGAGTGTACATGTGGGTTGACTGTGTATAGGGAGCGTGGACTGAATAACCTCATGGAGTTTTGTGTTTGAGTTGGTGCCAAGCTCTTGGATGATGAGGCAGGTTCCAGATCTACATTCTATGGCCTCAGATCTATCACTAAGACATTGGTATGGTTACATTATTGTCTTGATAGATGCTATTGTTTGATATGTTGTGAATGCTTAGGGCATTCTTGGTATGGCTTCTATGATGTGGCTCAATTTGGTTGATTTGGTGGATGGAGTGAGCAACACTCTTGTGATTCAGTAGTGACATGATTGCTATGGTATATTAGTTATTTATACATGATTAAGATATCATTCATATTGATTTTTTGTGGAGCATGAGTAAGCTATTGGAGAGATTGGATGTGTTGTGACTGGCTGTGGGTCAGTTTGGACAGTGGAAGACAGAAGAGAAAGTGATTGCAGGTTGCATAGGATCTGAGCATGTGAAGAAAAGAAAAACCCTAGTTTCTCAGAAGCATATGCTTGTTACATCATACATTGGTCGCGTTCACACACGGGCTATAGTGAGCCAGGGTGCATGCACACGCAGGCTCCACTACTGACAGGTCACATACCTGTTGACAAATTGATATCTATTGAGGATTTTTGCCTCATCTCAGTTGGTGCTGAGAATGTAAGTTGAGTCTTGCATATAGAGTTGGTGCTCTTGTAGAGTTGTACTCTATTCAGTTGTTGTTGATAAACCCCAAGGATTGTAGTTTGTAATAAAAAGAAAATTGTACATACATCTCGTGTTCTTTGTTTCCATTGTGATGATGACTTGTTGATGATATATTGCTGATATGTGCCTACATCTAACTGGTTATAAATGAAAGCAATGGGTAATGAATAAATGTTGAATGTTAATTGATGAGTTTTTGTGCAAGAGGGAAGTTTTGGGAAAAATAGCCCCACACTCATTCACCCCCCCTCTAAGTGTGGTAGGTGTGTCCAACATTTTGATACATATGGTTACAATTATTGATAAGTGACAACATTGTCATCAAGTTGGCCATGTGGAGAAAAAATGATTTAATCTCCATCCAAATCATCATTGTGGCAAGACAATTAATCTTTCAAACAAATGTTGAAAGAAAAATAAGGTCAAAAGGTAAAAAATTCATTGGATGAGCTCTTGGAAATGGAATTTATAATCTAATACTTTTCATAAGTCTTATTGTTGATTTCAAACATAGGTAAAGACATGGGAATTTTGATTATTGAACTTTTTTATTAAGAGTTTTGGCTCATTTTGAGATAAACCACATCGTTAGAATTTTGATAAAATGAGTAGATTGGAGGTAGAATTTTGCTTCATCGAAAAATAGACTCACCATAAAGGTTGAGTTCGTCCACTTATTAAGGCAATCCTCAAATAAATTCTATACAATAAAATATAGGAATTTATAGACCAACATTATAAAAATCATTTTTTGTATTAGATATCATCAACAGTGCACATCGTCGTCCACCTTAGAGATCATCAACCATGCTCCATTCATCTCATCCATATTTTTCCCTACACCCTTCTTCACATTCAATGACAACATGACAAATGGACTAGGTGATGAGGTGGTCGCCTAGGCTAACTAATATGTGGCATTCCTCACATCCAATGATGATGTGACACATGGACCAAGTGATGAGGTGGAAACCATGTCTAAATAACAAGTGTCATTCTTAACATCCAATGAAAACATGACATGTGGACCAAGTGATAACCAGAGCTAACTAATCTACCCATCTTCACCCCTTAATCCTTCTTCACATCTAATGACAACTTGACATAGGGACTAGATGATGAGGTGGCAATAAGGATAGTTGAAATTTGGCATTCTTCACATTCAATGGTGGCATGAAACATTGACCAATTGATGAGGTGGTAAATTAAGGTAACCGACAAGCATCATTCTTCACATCCAACGAGAACATGATGCATCCAGTATAGTCATCAATTCTATCATCCTTGATATGTATTCCTCCTCACTTGATAGATCCACAAATTCATTTAGAGCCTTGAAATTATTCTTCTTTATCCAATTTTCTTAAAATTTATATGGATTCATTAACATATTATTTTTATCTTGTCAAATATGAGTACATATCGTTTTCTTTCCTTCCAGATTTTATTTGAGGGTTTTTTCCCAAAAGTGCATCCTTCCCTTTTCTTGCTCCCAATATAGGTAAAACAAAACCTTCTTAGTATCCGCCTTATCCTCCATGTCGACCACCTCGACCTCTTCTTCTTTCACCACAGCCACCTCTTCTTATATAGTCACCAACCCCTCTTCACCCTGTGCAACCTAATTCTTGTCTATTGTTTGTATGTGATATGTCGTCTAATATTTTGGCTTGTTTCTTTCATTGTCCTAACATTAAAATGTATTGTGGGTATTATCTTGACAAATGCAACACATTGTTTTCTTGGTATTCCTTAGATTGTGGGGACCATCTCAAGAGAGACCATCAAGAGAGACCATCAATGGCCATAGGGATAGAGACCATCTTATTTAGAGAACACTAAAAACTACACAATTTGTACAACTCAAGAAAAAATTAATATGGCAGAAAATACAAAATTCTATGACTTTACCATAACTTAAATATTTTTTTGTTACATGTTCTATACATATGAATTATTTTCATGAGGTGATTATTATAGTCCTTGATTTGCAAGGACTAAAAAGAGGAGAGGATGTATTTGAATCATGTTTTCTTAAAAAGAGGAGAGGATGGATTTTTGAATCGTGTTTTCTTTTGGTCCAATGAAGGGGGGAATGAATAGGAACCTAGATCATGTAAATGAATGTTGTATCTTACTTTGAAATCCTTATGTGACATTCCTCTTATGAAACAAGGATTTTATCATTTTTTCTTTATTACATTGTTATTTTTTTGGAATAAAAAGGTTGCTATAAGGCCAAAGAATTAAGGGTGAAATGCTCCACTTGGGAGGGTTCTCAAGGTAAGTTCTATAACCTTACCCCTTTGATCATTGAAGTTATTGTTCATGCATTAACGTAGGACGTCTGATGGCTCTATCCTTTTTCTTGGCCAACCTTTTAGTTCACCTTGATAGTACTAGGAAAGGTTTTCATAATGTGGTATCCTCAATCTAGATTGCATTGAGCGTCATTGACTTATATTAGTTCAAATCACACTAACTAGTTCTCAAAGAAACGTCTATATGTTGATCACAAGAGGGTTTGAAAATAATTTTTAACTTAAGTAGAAATTGATCACTTTTATGGATGCCCTAATGCATACTTTGCTTGGAATGGTTGAAATCAATACAACATAACTAGGGTTGAAAATAACTTTTATTGCAACATTTTGAAGGAGTGTTGTTCTAGGTTTTTATAAACTATCATTATATGTATTGGAAGGTCCAATAACATCATTCAAAGTGAAATCGTTGCATGTTCTTTATTGTTGTTATAGTATTTTTCTAGTATTCCTTTTTCTACAGAGATTTATTGTTGTGCGGGGCTACTTGTAACCCTCCTCTTTTTCCAATATTTCGAGGATTTCGTTATATTCATTTCCATAGGTGTCCAAACAACTTTTAAGAGAGATTAATTACCTAGTTTCAAGCCTTGACATTACCTCCTATGTGTTATCCAAAACTCTATCCATGATGTTGTAAAACTGCAGAAGGATTCCACTTTCAATGGTGATTAAAGTGTTGATGTCTTGCAATGTTTTTATGACACCTTGTTTTCCACATCCCAAAGAAGACAAAATATGTTAAGGAATTCCAAAGGACCTTGTAATTAGTCCAATCATTGCCTCCTTTAATTATTGTATGAAGGTTTGTTAACCATATTTTGTTGTGGTGTTTGCATGTCTTTTGGCTTGGTTAGTTGACCACGATACATTCCTACCCTAACCACCCCAAACAATCTACCCAAATAGTGCAACATTTATATTGTTTGCTAGTTGAGATGGTCGATTCATGCTACAATCATGGTTCCAAAGAATTGATATATATTGTATGATGAGAAACAAATTAATTTATGAGTGTTGATGAATGAATGATAAGTTTGGTTAATGATATAATTTGTGTGCCTTGACATATAATAATGAAATTTTCTAATCTGGTAACATTGTATTTCTTCTAAAGTTATTACATTGAGCTCATTGCATTATTATCTATTTACAATAGTGATACTTCATGTGTTTCATGGCATATACTTATTGAATGGATGCAAACTTATATTGGTTATGAACTTGTTACAATGATGTTCTATTTCATTACTATCATAATGACCCAATTTCATGCTTAAATGTTTCAGAAGTACTTGTTCATGCTTCACTGCTTGCACATATGAAATTTGCTAAATGACGACTATCTTGTGAATGAATATATACTTTTTACTTAGAAAGTTTCAACTTGAACATTGTATATTGCTTGATAACTAATTATGAGTAATGGTGCATTGGTGTGTTGTGTTGAATAAAGTAAGTGTTTTCCTTCCAAGCATTCATTGAACATTTTCTTCTCTTACTTTTCTTGAAGCATCAATTTAGAGAAGTCAACCCAATTCAAACAAAGTCCTTGTCCTCACTTGTCTAGAAATGCAATGATAGGACTTAGTATTAGCCCCCTAGGAAAACCCTCCTTATGTTAGAAACCATGGCCTAGAAATGTAGCGGCAAGGGCACTAAGGTGATAGTGGGTGTCTTCCCTATCTATTTCCCCAAGCTCTCCCTTGCAGGGTAGGACTTTCCTTTGGCGAGAGTTTAAGTGGTAACATGAGAAATTTAGCTAGAAACACCTCAAGCATGTGTTTTTAAGAAGGTATTTAATGGCACCATATTAAAATGTATAACCCATGAGTAAATATAAAATCATACATAAGGCCATCTGAGTTTATTTGAACAACAAAGAAATAATTTCTTTGGAAGGTTTGAGTATTTATTTTTCCTCACCTTTTTAGGACAAAGAAGGCTTTGAGGCCAGGGAGATGTTAAATTTGTAAATCTAAGTTAGAGTATTGTTTTTTGATATAATTATGTAATTGTTTTAAGAAGATAGTTAGTTTGAACAGTTAGGTCAGTCAACTGACTCAACCAACCAACCAACAACTTCAATTGGATTACCTCTTTAGTGTCCAATCATAGCACCTTCTATAATTGGCTCAAAAATCAAATTTTTTTTTTTCTTGCTCAAAAGTAAAATTTTAATTTTTTTTGCTCAAAAATAAAATTTTAATTTTTTTTAAATAAATTGTTGTCGTCACAATTTCGATGCACCATAGAAATCTTGTGACGCACTTTCTATACAAATCACGAAAAATTGTATAGGAATTTTGTGGAAATATACCATGTTTTCGTCTCAATTGCGATGACTCGTAGAAATCTTGCAACGCACTTGCTATACAAATCATGAAAATTGTATAGCAATTTCGTGGAAATATACCCTATTGTCATCACAATTGTGATGACCTGTACAAATATTGCGACGAACTTGCTATAAAAATCACGAAAAATTGTATAAGAATTTTGTCACAATATACCTTGTTTTTGTCTCAATTGCGACGACTTGTACAAATCTTGCGACGCACTTGCTATACAAATCACAAAAATTGTATAGCAATTTCATGGAAATATACCCTGTTTTTGTTGCAATTGCGATGACCTGTACAAATACTGCAAAAAACTTGCTATACAAATCATGAAAATTGTATAGCAATTTCGTCACAATATACCCTGTGTTCATCACTCTTGCGACGACCACTTCGAAAGTTGATTCGTCGCAAAATTTTTACTTACTTTGCCTATATTGTCGAGTGTGTGATGATATCTCTTTATTGTCTTGCTTGCGACGATAGCTCTACATTGTCTCATTTGCGACAATTTCCCTACTGTGTCACTCTTTCGACGATTTCTTTACTTAGTCATTTTGGCAATGGTATTTCTTCTTTCATCGCAATCGTGACAACTTCCCTACTTCTGTCGCTCTTGCGACATTAATCCAGGTTCATCGCACGTGCCATGTCACATGAAGCGATGTTTGGGAGACTCAATATTCGTTGCAATATCCACTACATAACGTCGCAAGAGCGTCGAAATAGTCATCGCAAAATGACCCGAATTTGCTAGTGTGTATATACTTGGAAAGAAGTGCGAAGGTGGCGGGCACAGAAAACAGAGACTAGGAATATGATCCATGAGTTTACTTGGTTCTTGGTTGTATGCTTCATTTGTAAATTTGTATATCACGGAACTCCGAGTCATTTTTTTAGCCAGCCAGCCCGCAATTCCGGCTGTCAATTTGTATAGTGCAGAACTCTGGGTGGTGTTTGTAGGACACAGAACTATAGAGGAATGATTTTCCCTTTAATATAGCTTATGTGATGGAAATGTAGTATGGCTCATTTTAGCAGTTTTCCATCCATAAACAATGGCAATATTGAGCCCACCAGCCTTGGATCCCATGTGTCAATTTGTATATCGCGGAGCTTCGAATGTTGTTTGGAGGTCACAGAAAAAAAAAAAGTGCAATGTAGATCCAACCAACACGTAAGTTTGCCTGTCAATTTGTATATCGCGGAACTTTGGGTGCTACTTGTAGGACACGGAACAATTGAGGGACAAGTTAGAGAAAGGGGAAGTTCTCGGTCAAAACGCGTGAATCTTCCAAGCCACGCAGCAAGGCATTTTTGAAAAAAAATGAATAAGTAACCAAGAAGAGAAACTACAGGGGATAAAAGAGTGGGAAAATAGAAAGGCGGAGGGCAGTTTTCATAAGCTTGAATTGGTTTCAAGAAAGCCCCATTGTTGTAAAACCATCATTTTCTACTAATTGTCAGCAAATGCTTTGTTTAAGATTAGATGTTATTGTAACCTGTGGGTGTAAGTATGCTCTTGATACATTCTTCCATGACTGTAACATATTAATTTAAGTATTAAACTTCATTTTCTACTAATTGTCAGCAAATGTTTTGTTGAAGATTAGATTTTATTGGAATGTGTGGGTGTAAGTGTGTTCTTGATACATTCTTCCATGACTGTAAAATATTAACTTAAGTATCAAACTTCTTGCATTATGGATTGTTAACATTAAAACTTAATAACTACATGTCTAGAAACAAGAATGAAGATTTTGCTGCAACATTGTACTTTGGTATTGCTATGCTCTATCTGAATTTGGAATAGAATTGAACATTGGTTTGAAACTGTGTGTAATCCATTTTGCATAAAATCCTCGTGGATTGACACAGTACATTGACATATAATTGTTAGATGTTCCATCTTAGAAAAAATAACCTAAGTAAACACAATAGCGATGAACTATGAGACCATCGAACCATGCCAATGAGAACATGCATTAAATCTAGAAAAGAAGCAGCAACGAGAACTCCAAGGAAATTTTTTTTAATAGAAAATTCATTTAAAAAAAAAAGAAAAATAGGGAGCATTGTACATGTATCCTTATAAATTGGAGCTAGTTCTTCGGGCAAAAACATTGAACGTATCTGCCACAAACACATGCATGGGATCCACAGTATGTAGGATCCTTGCAGTTTTCTCCTCGATGAATCATCCTGTGGTAAAATTGATAGTTTTCAGAAGCTTCCCATGAGGAATAAGACGAAAAATGTTGCAGGGCAAATGGAATAGCCCTTAATGGAAAGTTAGGACACAACTAGAAACCATCTCTGCATAGTTGAAAAAAATTCAGGGACACAGGTTGCACATGCAATTTCAGAGGCCCAAATTAGTCCATTCTGGGTGGAAGGAGATGACTAGTACAAATATGCCTTGCACCAATGAGAGTTCTGGTCCTAATTACCAAAGATGTTAATTGTATATCCAGAGAAAAGGATAGTAGTCCCGCAAGTGAATAGTTTTTTGTCTTGAAATATATCTTTGGGAGCATCAACATATCATTTCTTTACAGTGAAACTCTTCCACCCAGAACAGACTAATTTGGACCTCTGGAATTCCTACTTTCGAGATGAAAAGTGGCTATTGCGTTCAATGTCGATTTCTTTTCTGAAATTTCTTTTGGTGTTGTCAGGACTGCCATCACTGAGTTGGGAAGTTCAGCCCATTATCGTTGATTTCAATTTGGGTGCAAGAGTGGGAACATCCTCTACATTGCCATCATCCATTGTCGTATCTTTGCCCATCAGATCATGTTCTTCTGGCTTAGAATCCATGACATCAACCTCTGTGTCAGCCATCAATGCAGCTGGGCAATTTCTCTGACCAGGCAGGGTTGCCTTGGAATTCTTTGGCTTGAAATATATCTCTTGGTGTACCAAGAGACCATCTCATTTTTTGGTCCTGGGCAGAGGGAGATGAGTAGTAAGAATATGCCCTGGAATAGTGGAACCTTTATCCATTATGCCCGAATGTGTTTACTTTATCTAGACAGAACTGCTGCCACATGTTAACGAGAATTTTCGTTTTCTCTAGACGATGTTTCAAATGAAATTTGGGGAGGGATAATATAACCCTCCACAAATTATGTTTTAATGTGTATCAATGGAATATCTCCTCGATCCTTTCATTGATCAATGACAATATCTAGGGTTCGTGCGGAATGATTTGTTACCATTAAAGCCCACTAATCGCATATTTAGAAAAAAGTGTGAAGGTCGCGGTGATGGCGAAGAGAGATTAAGAATTAGATATTTCTTAAAGGTGCCAACCCGTTGGTGCACAAAACTAGGTTGCATCATGTTTGAATGGAATAATTGGAAAGGATAACAGTCTTCTCTGCAAATCTTGGTTTAATTCGTAGTAATGACAAATCTTCTCCACCCTTCCGGACATTAATGATAATATTAACGGTTCCTGCAGGATGAACCACTAGCATTAAAGCTTAATTATTGAATATCTGGAAACAAGTATGAAGGTAGCGGTGATGGATAATTGCGACGAAGCATTGTACATTTTGTGCACCTACCAACCCATGAAACAGATTCCAAGAAATGCCTAAGTATGAAAAGAATTCAGGTGGGTTACAAAAAAAAAAGGGCAGAAGATATACCCAGGAGACATGAGGGGTCGATTGTCATATTGCATTTCAGTGACAAATGTCAGCCGTCAATTTGTATGTCATGGAATTTCGGCTGCTACTTGTGCATAGGGGAAGAATGGAAGCTCAATGTCGAGAGGGAAATTTGTATATTGTTGAACGTCGGGTTCTGTATATAAAATCATGAGAAATTTAGAGAAAGGACCAAGTAAACAGAAAGCGAAAGCATACGATATGAAGGGGAATTTGTTTGCTAATTTGTAAATCATGGAAGTCTGGGTGCTAGTTGCAGGCGACAGAACAATGGAAATGCAATGTTAAACTTGCCTATGTAGGAACTTGTGATTCAAAAAGTTTGTTCAATATGAAACAGGGAAGCAATCGGTCGGGCTAGTGATATAAAAGTAACAATGGAAATATAAAGACATGAATCCGCCAAATCCCGCACCTAGACATTTTCCAAAAAACAAGTAAAGAAAGGGAAAGCAGAGGGAAAAGAGAAAGCAGATGGCAATTTTTGGAAGCGGGAATTGGTCTTAACAGTAACTATGGAGTGCATTAAACATGTTAACAGGTTCTTCAATCAAGGAATAGATACAACGAGCGATGTTTATAGTTTTCGGGATCTGTTTCTATAAGAGAAGCATCGAAAAGTTACAAGACAATCATTTTTTGGATGTTTAAGTAAAGTTTGTGTACTGTTAGCTTCATCACAAGTACAACAATGACGAATTTGAATTTAATTTCCTCTCGTTCATATGATTGTTCCATTAGAATTCGCATAGTATATATCTTTTATTTCAATTTGTTTGCTAATTTGTGGGTCGTGGAAGTCAGGGTGTTGTTTGTGGGCGGTCGGACAATGGAAATGCAATATTGAACCTACCTATCCGATAACTCGCCTATTCAGAAAACCATGAGCCAAAAAATTTGTACAATATGAAAAGGGGAAGTCGTCGGCATGGATAATTTTAAGGATGGAAATTTATCTCAAAATGTAGAAACCTTAGCGAATCTTACTAGTCTTTAATATGCAAACTATTAAATGTTGGCGATGTTTTTGTAAAAATATTCAAATTTTTAAGGATTTTATATAGATTCTATAAAATTTGGGCTATTTTTAAGGTAAGATAATTTTATTCTATAGAATTTGGGCTAATAAATTTAAGAAAAGAGAATCTTTTTTTTGGAAAAAGCATGGAAAATTAGCCCATAAGCGAAATATAAAAGTAACTGAAATATAAAAGTAACTCGTCGGTTGGTTTGATTATATAAAAGTAACTGAAATATGAAGACGTGATTCCGGCAACTTCTGCACCTAGAAATTTTCTGAAAAATGAGTAATACACACTAAATATGTACTATAAAGTATGAACATGAGATTTTATAGAGCATGTATGGATCCTGCATTCCATACTTAGCCACTTTTTGCATCACGGATTCTCAGGCTGGCAGGCTCAAAATCGGGCCTCTATTGTTCCATGGCCCACAAATAGCACCTAGAATTTTGCGATATACAAATTGACAAGCGGACCTGCGGGCTAGCTGGGTCAACATTGCACTCCTATTGTTTCATTTCATAAAAACAACACTCGAAGTTCCGTGATATAAAAATTGACAGATGGAATCTAGGGCTGGTGGCCTCGAGATTGTAATTGTTTACGGATGGTAATCCCTATCAACTATTTAACATTATCTAAAAATATTATTTTCAATACTAAATTATCAATATTAAATATTCATATTGTACAATTTAATTAGACAAAAAGTTTTGTACAGTATGAAACGGGGAAGTGGTTGGTCGGGCTGGTGATATAAAAGTAAGTGAAATCTGAAGACGTGAATCCGCCAACTTCCGCACCAAGAAATTTTCTGAAAAAATGAGTAATACATAATATGTACTTTTAGAAAGTACAGACATGATATTTTATAGAGCATGTACAGATCCTGCATTCCATACTTAGCCACTTTTGGCATCGTGGGTTCTCGAGCTGGCGGGCTCAAAATTGGGCCTCTATTGTTCTATGTCCTACAAATAGCACCCAAGAGTTTCGTGATATACAAATTGACAGGTGCACTTGTGGGTAGGTTGGCTCAACATTTCATTTATGTTGTTTTGTGTCCTTCAAATAGCACTCGGAGTTCTGCGATATACAAATTGGCAGATGGACTCCAAGGTTGGTGGGCTCAAGATTATGATTGTTTACGGATGGTGATCCCCATCAACTATCTAACACTACCTAAAAACACTATTTTCAATACTAAAGTATTAATATTAAATATTGATATTGTACAATTTAATTACATAAAATTATTAAAGGATGTTAAATATCTTATTTAAAAGAAAAACCTGTGTATTCGGAAACTTGTGTTCCAAAAATTTTGTATAATATGAAACGGGTAAGAGGTCAGTCAGGCTGGTGATATAAAAGTCAGTGGAAATATGAACACGTGTATCCGTCAAGTTCCACACCTATAAATTTTCTGAGAAACGAGTAATACATACTAAATATGTACTTTTATAAAGTATGGGCATGAGATTTTATAGAGCATGTACGAATCCCTCATTCCATACTTAGCCACTTTTTGGTTCGCGGGTTCTCGGGCTAGCAGGCTCAAAATTGGGCCTATGTTTTTTCGTGCCTTACAAATAACACCCGGAGTTCTGAGATATACAAATTGACAAGCGGACTTGCGGGCTATTTGAATTTTAAGGGCCTCGTGTTGATACAATAGCACAATTGGACTTGGGCCAGTTTATATTCATTTATTACAATATGAAATGGAGAAGCAGTCGGTCAGGTTGGTGATATAAAAGTAAGTGAAATCTGAAGATGTGAATCCGCCAACTTTCGCACCTAGAAATTATCTGGAAAACGAGTAATACGTACTAAGTATGTACTCTTATAAAGTATGGACATGAGATTTTTAGAGAGCATGCATGGATCCCGCATTCCATTCTTGGCCACTTTTTGGATTGCGGGTTCTTGGTCTGATGGGCTCAAAATTGGGCCTCCATTGCTCTGTATCCTACAAATAGCACCCAGAGTTCCGTGATATACAAATGGACAGGCAAACTTGCGGACTGGCTGGCTCAACATTGCACTTCTATTATTCTGTGTTTTCCAAACAACACTCGGAGGAAACGAGTAATAAATACTAAATATGTACTTTTGTAAACTATGGACATGATATTTTATAGAGCATGTACAGATCCCTCATTCCATACTTGGCCACTTTTTGGATCGTGGGTTCTTAGGCTGGCGGGCTCAAAATTGGGTCTCTATCATCTGTACCCTACAAACAGCACCTAGACTTCTGTAATATACAAATTTCTATTGTTCCATGTCCTCCAACCAGCAGTCGAACTTCCGCAATAGACAAAGTGACAGACAAAATCGAGGACTGGTAGGCTCAAGATTGCCATTGTTTATGGATGGTCATCCCTATCAACTATCTAACATTATCAAAAAATATGATTTTCAAATACTAAATTATTAATATTAAATATCGATATTGTACAATTTAATTACATAAATTATCAATATTGAACCCGCCTATCTGGTAACTCGCCTATTTGGAAAAACTGCCAGCCAAAATTTTTGTACAATATGAAACGGGGAAGTGGTCGGTCGAGTTGATGATATAAAAGTAAGGCAAATCTGAAGGCTTGAATCTGCCAACTTACGTACCTAAATTTTTTTTGAAAAATGAGTAATACATACTAAATATGTACTATAAAGTATGGACATGAGATTTTATAGAGCATGTACGGATCCTGCATTCCATACTTAGACACTTTTTGGATCGCGGGTTCTCGGGTTGGAGGGCTCAAAATTGGGCCTCTATTGTTATGTTCCCTACAAATAGCACCTAGAATTCCGTGATATACAAATCGACAAGCGGACCTACGGGTTGGCTAGCTCAACATTGCACTTTTATTGTTCTGTGTCCTCCAAACATCACTTGGAGTTATGGGATATAAAATATGACAGATGGACTCCAGGGTTGGTGGGATCAATATTACCATTGTTTATGGATGGTAATTCCTATCAACTATCTAACATTATCTAAAAAAATTATTTTCAATAATAAATTATTAATATTAAATATTGTTGTTGTGTAATTTCATTAGACAAAAAAGTTTGTACAATTTGAAACGGGGAAGCGGTCGGTCGGGCTGGTGATATAAAAGTAAGTGGAAATATGAACACGTGTATCCGCCAACTTCGACACCTAGAAATTTTCCGAGAAATGAACAATACATACCAAATATGTACTTTTATAAGTATGGACATGAGATTTTATAGAGCATGTACGGATCCTTCATTCCATACTTAGCCACTTTTTGGATCGCGGGTTCTGGGGCTGGTGGACTAAAAATTGAGGTTGTATTGTTTTTTGCCCTACAAATAGCACCCAGAGTTCCGCGATATACAAATTGACAGGCGGAATTCCGGGCTGCCTACCTTAACATTTCACTTCTATTGTCCCGTGTCCTCCAAACAACACTCAAAGTTCCGCGACATATAAATTGGCAGACAGACTCCAGGACTGGCAGGCTCAAGATTGCGATTGTTTACGAATGTTGATCCTATCTAACATTATCTAAAAACATTATTTTCGAATACTAAATTAGTAATATTAAGTATTGATATTGTACAATTTAATTACATAAAATTATCAAAGGATGTTAAATCGCTTATTTTAAAAAATATGAAGGAAACAAAACAAAGTCTTTTAAAATTCTATCATCACAAGCATAACAATGACCAATTTGAATTTTAAGGGCCTCTTGTTGATATGATAGCACAAGTGGACTTCGCACAATATATATTCATTGATTTCAAATTATTCCAGGAGATTAATTTTAATAAGTTCATAGATCAAGGAAAAATGCTAAAACAAGCCACATACTACATTTGCGTCACAGTGTGTTAGGGTCCTAACCTGCACATAGGTAGATCAATATACTCAGATGTAATAAAGGTCAATATTAATAAGGCCTTTCAATAAAATAGAATAAGGCGGATGTAAGAAGACCTAATAGAATCTTTCGCTTCTAGAAGGATCTTCCTCTAGATGCTTCTCTTGATAGACATATTTAGTATAAACAAGGGTCGAGGGTATGAAAAACCTAGCTTGGAGATTATTGTAACAGAGCATTGCTCAAATGGAGGTTGCCCCCTCGAAGAGGCCCGTGAACATTGCTTTCTAAATCAAAGTGCTATTTATGTTGTTGTTCTTATATCATTTCTATGTTATTGTGGAGATTATGCTGTTTATATTACTGTTATTCTACCATTTCTATCATTTTATTTTTGTTCTGCATACTTTTTATATCTCTCATATTACAAGTGGTATCAGAGCACTTTCCTTGGCAGAAATTGTGGGAATTTCTTTTTCAGGGTAGAGACATATTCCGACGTCTTTAAGCCACAGAGATTTGTCATTACGCGCATAAACCCGTGATTGAGGGATTAATACACGCAGGAAATACAAGTGGTTCTTAAGCGCACATCTGTTGGCCACCCTTGTAACCCCTGTTGGTACCCCTTCGAGTGGTAGCGCATTAGACAACACCTTTTTATCGATCGGCCTAGATTTCTTGAAGTCCTCTTTAGATAAACCAATCAGCTGCCTGACTATTACAGTGCCACCGAGAACAGCAATCGAGAAGATATTCTCTAGTACCTGGGTAGTCAGGTAGTACAAATAAGGGTATGGTCTATCCTCCTTAGTTAGTTCCCTAAGATATTGGGTATAGTATTATTGTTGTACCTCACATGTATATCAGAGAGCTATAGCACAGGGCAAACCCTTGTCTGTAGAACCCTTGAATACCTAACCCTTGGGGGACAAAAACATAAACAAATTAAAATAGACAAGATTTGTTGATGCGCAACTGTGTTCAGGTTGCCAAATCACTACACTTTTCTTACTGGTTAAGCATTTGTGGATTTCATCGCTGTAGTATTCTTCAGACCGAAGTATAACTCCGCAGGTGTCAAAAAAAAAAAAAATCTAGAAATTTTTTCACCATTATTTGAGACCTATTCCATTAGATTCATCTCTTTTCCCTTATCACATTCATCCATATCATTTTTTGGCAAAATTTTTGACCCTGCCCGCCCCTTTTCAGTTCACCCATCCTCATGGCCCATACCCATAGCCAAGACCTGGAATCTGGCTTCAACACCTTGCAATCTAGTCTCTTCAAGACCCAAAAAGAAGTGAAAAAACTCAGTGCCATTGTTGCCTCCATCGATACATACATCAATACAACCATAAATACAACCATGCAATCCTCAATGGAGGAAGTCAAACAACAACTCACCACCCAGCTTGAATCTGTCTTTGCATCACTCTGCACCAAACTGAAGATCCCTACAGATGACCCTTTCTCTGATGCACCTCCAAAGACTGAAGGTGAACATTCCTCCCATTCCCATACCTTTCAGCACCATCACTTTCAACGTGACCTACGCCTTTCACGGGTGGATGTGACCAAATTTGATGGCTCAGAACCCACTAGTTGGGTAACCCAAATGGAACATTATTTCTCTTTATACAGCATTACAGATGACTTGGTCAAACTCTGGTATGGTGTTCTCCATCTAGATCAAGAATGTTGGCAATGGTGGCAATGGAGAAAAACTTCACATCAAGGGTATATTGCTTGGACCCAATTTGTGACTGAGCTTTATGAATGCTTTGACATTAACACCAACCATTTAGGCCGTTTGACAAACTTGAAACAATCAGGAACAATAGAAGACTTCATATTTTCCTTTGAGCGATTGGCTTTTCGAACAGAGGGCATGAATGATGCTTTCTTTTGACAATGTTTTATCATTAGCCTCAAGGATGAGATTCAGACCCATGTCCTCATGGCTTGACCTTCGAGTTGGGTGGAGGCTACTAAAAGAGCTAAAGAAGCACAATAGGTTGTATCCTCTCAAAACTGAAAACCCTCCTTTACCCCTCGCCCTAAACCCAAAAATCCCACTACTCCCTACGCCCCATTAAAGATCCAAAAATTGACTAGGGCTGAAATGGATGAATGCCAACTCAAAGGCCTTTGTTATAATTGTGATGACAAATATTTACTGGCCACAAGTGTAAGGAACAAAATCTTTTTATGGCCATCTCTGAGGATATTTCAGAAGAGGATCTTGAAACTCCCCTTGTGTCTGAGTCACCTGAAATCACTGACATAAACCCTCCCTCAGACCCTCCCGAAGTGGAACCGGTCATTTCCCTCAATGCTCTCACTGGCTTCACCGCTCCCCAAACCCTCAAGTTAATTGGTTACATCAAGCATCGAAAGGTCATCATTTTGGTTGATAGTGGAAGCACCCATAATTTTATTCATCGCTGCATTGCCCAAGAAACTCATTGCTACATCCATGCCATCAACAATTTCCAAATCATGATTGCCAATGGTAGTTCCATGAAATGTGGAGGGTGTTGTGAAAATGTGCATCTCCAAATCAGTGACTACCACCGAAAATCCCATATGTTTGCTATCGACATGGGCGGTTGTGACATTGTGTTGGGTGAAGACTGGCTAAGGACTTTGGGTCCCATTCTCATGGATTTTAAGGAATTAAACATGCAATTCAAACAGGAAGGCCACCAATATAAATTCCAAGGCATTACTGTTGTTTCACCTAAGGTCATTAGTTCCCATCACATGGAAAAGCCGCTCAAAAAAGGTCATTCTGGTGTCATTGCCCAACTCCATTCCATACAAACAACAGAGACACCCCCGGTGCTGCAATACCTCCAAGCCCTCCTTTCTAAACATCAAATGGTATTTTCCACTCCCCAAGGACTCCCTCCTTCCTGCGGTGTTCATGATCATTCCATTCCCCTTGTACCTGGAAGCCTTCCTCCCAATATCCGTCCTATCGCCACCCTTTTTCACAAAAAAATGAAATTGAGAAAATGGTCCAGGAACTCTTTAATGCAGGCGTTATCCGCCCTAGTATGAGCCCTTACTCTTCTCCTATATTCATCATCCTGAAGAAAGAAGGTTCTTGGAGAATGTGTCCTGACTTTCGTACCCTCAACAAACTGACCATTAAAGACAAATTTCCCATTCATGTCATTGATGACCTCCTGGATGAATTGAGTGGCGCCCAATTCTTTACTAAACTTGATCTTCGCTCGGGCTATCACCAGATATGTATGAAAGAGGTAGACATTCCCAAGATGGCCTTTTGAACTCATGAGGGCCACTATGAGTTTTTGTGTAATGCCCCATATTTTGACCTTGGGTAGTTAGAACATTATTGTTTGCTAATCTTAATAATTCAAAGTTTAGCATTGTTGGAGTCAGTTAGACTTGGTTAGACATTGAGATGTGTACCTCTAGACCTATTTGTATGTTA
>ML800117.1:145680-167645 GCA_009831015.1 Picea engelmannii
CAAGTCATTTATATTTAGTTTTATTTTAATATTTTCCCAAAATATCTAGATAAGGGAGGTGGATGGATAATGATGAGGTGGTTGAGGAGACTTGGGGAAGTGTGTATTGAAATTTGATAAATAGGGAGAAGAAGTAGGGAGGATGGAGAGGTTGGAGCATGATGAGAGGTTGTGACACTCTTGGAAGAGATGATTCTTGTGATAGTTTCCTTTGAGCATTTGTGCTTTGTTGTTCTTAGAGTCACGGGCACGGAGGGCCAAGAAACCGAAAGGTTTCTTGGAGCTAGGAAGCTGGCTAGGCTCCTAGTTGGCAAGGAGGATTCCGTTGTTTCACTCTGGGAAAGTGGGAAAAGAATGCTTGGAAGCGCCCAGGACTACATTACAACCAGTGAGCTTCGACAAGCTAAGGAGGATGTATTTTTTAGTGATATTTTGTTATTGATGTTTTGAGTATACTTATGTTCTAAGCTCTTAAATCTTAAAGTTAGCCTACTACTTATTTCATCATGTTATTAGATTTATCATTGAGAAGATGTAGAAGAAATGTGTAAATAAAAATCAATGGAATAATGTTAAAACAAAGTTGTTAATGTGTAAGTGTTTAAATAAATTGTTAATTGCTTAGCATCCTGTGGATGGGTGCTACATTTTGGTCATGCCCTTTGGCTTGTGTAATTCCCCCTCCACCTTCCAAAGCCTCATGAATCATATCTTTCATCCCTTTCTAAGTCATTTTGTCCTAGTTTTCTTTGATGATATCCTCATCTATCGCAAAACCTGGACAGACCATCTTACTCATGTGGATCGAGTTCTCCATCTACTCTCTCAGCACCAACTTTTCCTGAAACAATCTAAATGTGCTTTTGGTACCTCAGAAGTAGAATACTTGGGTCATCTGGTTGGAAAGGATGGTGTCAGGGTGGACCTGAAAAAGATTAAATCTATGCAAGACTGGTTGCACCCAAAGACTCTCAAAATCTTGCGTGGATTTATGGGCTTAACAGGGTATTATCACAAATTTGTTAAGAATTATGGAAAGATTGTAGCACCTCTCACTACTCTCCTCAAAAAGAACTCTTTCACTTGGACTCCAGCCGCTTCTCAAGATTTTCAAACCTTTAAGATGGCCATGTGCACCACTCCGGTTCTGGCCCTTCTTGATTTCACAAAGACCTTTGTGTTGGAATGTGATGCCTCAGGGAAAGGAATTGGTGTTGTCCTTATGCAAGAGGGTCGACCTTTGGCCTTCACCAGCAAGCAACTATCTGAAAGGAATCTAGGAAAACCCATCTATGAAAAGGAAATGTTGGCTATTCTGCATGTCATTGATCTGTGGCGCCCTTATCTCTTGGGGCAACGTTTCCAAATTAAGACAGGCCATCAAAGCCTCAAGTACTTTCTGGAACAACGCATTTCCTCCTTGGAGCAAAAAAAATGGGTGACTAAGCTCTTTGGATATGATTATGAGATCATTTACAAGAAAGGCAAAGACAATGTGGTTGTGGATGCACTGTCCCGAAAATATGAAGAAGAAGGATCCCTTTTTTCTCTTTCCTTCATTGTACCAGATTGGCTCCAAGTTTTGCGCCAGGAATGGCTACAAGATCCCAAAAGTTCACATCTGATCCAACAATTGCAGACCAATGCTCCAGCTCCCCCAGGGTACTCTTGGCTCCAGGATGAGCTTCGATACAAAGGCCATTTGTATTTAAGTAAACAATCAAATCTTAAATCCACGATACTTTCTAAGCTTCATGCTACACCCACAGCGGGGCACTCCAGGTTCACCAAAACCTATGATAGGGTCAAACGTTCTTTTTTGGGGATGGTATGAAACAGGATATCCGTAATTTTGTTGTTGAATGTGATGTGTGTCAACGCAACAAGGGAGAAACAGTCAAATCTCTGGGCACACTAGAACCGCTTCCGATTCCACCTACTATTTGGAAGGATATCTCTATGGACTTTATTACTGGCTTACCCAAATTGGGAAATAAATCAGTCATAATGGTGGTTGTGGATCGCCTTTCCAAGTATGCTCATTTATGTTCTCTTCAACACCCATTTACTGCATCCACGGTGGCTCAAATTTTCATGGACCAAGTCTTCAAGCTTCATGGCATGCCGCACTCTATTGTTTCTAACCATGACCCAATTTTCACAAGAAATTTTTGGCAAGAACTGTTCAAGCTACAAGGCACCCAATTGCATCTTATCATAGCTTATCATCCCCAGACTGATGGTCAAACGAAATTTGTCAACAAGTGTTTGGAAACATATCTGAGGTGTTTTTCCTCCGAAAAGAAAAATCAGTGGGCTCAATGGTTACCCCTAATTGAATGGTAGTACAACACTTCCTACCATACAGCTACATGCATGACTCCTTTTGAAGCGGTATATGGACAGAAGCCACCTTCAATTCTCTCATACTTACCGGGTACCTCGAAGGTCTAGGTTGTTGACCAAACACTTACAGTTCGAGAGGATATTCTCTGTACCCTCAAAGAGAAATTGGTCATGGCACAGAATCTCATGAAGCAACAAGCAGATCAAGGTCACTCTGAACATCAATTTGCAGAAGGGGATCGGGTGTTTCTGTGACTGCAACCATAAAATTTCACCCCCCCCACCCCCCTTAAAAAATAAAAAATAAAATAAAACAAGTCGCAGAAATTTGGTGAAGACTATTTGTATAAGCAAAGTGAGAATGATTTTGTGGATGTATACGCACAACAGTTGTAGAGCTAGCTAGTTTCTTTAGATCCTGTACTATATATGCTTGCAACTTTGTTACAAACGTTGTCTGGGTTGTCTGAAAGATCCTTTCTCTAACATCTTGTTTCTTTGTTATATTTTTGAAGAGCATAAGTGGAATATTCCCTTTATGAAATTGAAGCTCCATTGACAAAAAGAAATTTGAATAGCTATCGAACAATTGCAGCTGCAACATCAAACAATGAAATATTTGTGTAACTTACATGAGATACATACACATGCGAAAGTAAAGGAAAAAATTGGATATGGAAAGCGGTACCATTTCCTTGTCGTTGTCTGAATCTCCATCCTTTATATGGAGAATGTGTTGTGAACCAAGTTTTCTCGCCAATGTGACAGTTACACCAATGGTTCTGATTGGGTAAATATCACCACTCTGTGTAAGCTGGCTGATAGTCGTGTCCAGGACGAAACGATATTCTAAACAAACAGCGGGAATTTTTTCCACAACACTTGTTTAGTTGAGAGAAATAATCTGATCATAATCACCATGGTCATATACTATTTTCGGCAATATATTAAAATTTGTAATGGATATCCCATTACCCAGCAATATCTTTTCTGCATGTTTTTGGACAAGTTGTGTAGGAATAGTCAGTGTCACTATCATCATGGCCTCCGTGTTTGTCATGTCAGCACACATAATGGATCTAGTTTTGTTTTCCTTGTCCAAGTAGGTGCTATAGACGACCATTATGTCCCCGACGAACACTTTTCCAGTTCGGTGGTTGTTCAAGCCCTCTATTGATAGTACTTTGGGTGTTACAAGTCTAGACTTGGTGACAATTTTTGAACAAGAAAACTAAAGTGAACGGTAGTGTGCATTTTTTTTTTGTATTCTTCTTTCATTGGAATAAACCTACAAGTACACGCATAGCTTCGATGAACTATGGAGCCAGAGTTTTGCAACCACACCTCTTATTCTGTGGAACATGTGCTATGTTCGGTGTCTCGCTTGTACTTGTTGACACTTCTTGTGAACTGCAAACCATGTATTCCAGATGAAATCAACAAATTCACCATGTCATAGATGAATAAATAGCCGAGGATATTTATTTGGTAAACATAGTAAGAGAGGAGTGTATGCATCTCTACCTTTGGCCTTGTCAGTCTGTTGATGTCTGGGATGACTCAATGCTCATGGCCATGTCCCTAGTCCAACGTTTTCTGATGCAAGCATGTGCAGATGAACATCATGACTAAACAAGCACATGCATTGTATATTGTCCATAAAAAGGACTAAATAAGCGTAAAATTGTATGCATCTGATTTTTTTTATTAGAAAAATGTGTAACAGTAAACAGGGCATGAGGGTGGGGCATCATGGCCAATCTGTATATCGCGGACCCCCGAAAGCTAGGGGAACAATCTTGAACCTGCCATCCTGGCACCCGCAACCCACAAAGTGAATAAGTATAGAATAAGGTAGATTTGCGACCATAGATGTGAAACTGTTAGTCCGCTAACCGACGCATCAAGGAATTTTTGGAAAGACCACTAAGCAGATCAATTAGAAAATAAAAGGGATAATAAAAAATGGAAAAAGTAGAAATAGGTACGGTAGAAAGGCCCATTGTTGCCAACCCATCGTTTTATACTCTAATATTATATTCTCCAGATGATAGAAGAGAAGTTACCCATGTTCTCACCTTAATAAATTGATCCAAGTTTGCGGACCCAATAATAAAAAGAGATAGATTTCCACAGTTGCTATACCTTTTAGAATATTTTACCACAGAACCCTCTGCTATTGCACAGAACAATTCATCTTCTTGTCCAACCAACCTGTTTTTTCCAAGGTAGCAACGCCGAATATGAAATGGACATGAAAGAAAGTTAGTATGAAGACATACATGTAAAATAAAGAGAAACAAGTCTATGTATTCCAATGTAACAGCAAACAGAATACACATAATATATTATATTTGAAGGAAGAAAATAAGGAAAAATAAATAAATAAATAAAAGAAAAAGGTGCAAAGCAGCAGAACAAGCACAACAAATATACAGATAGTAAATGAAAAAATGAACACCGGAATATGAAATAAGAGTACAGGTATCCACTTCTATAATTCCTTGTCTACATTTCCACCAAAGAGTCCATCGTCCTCTCCAGCCATTCTATTTGTTTAAATGTAGCAATGCAGCGAAAACACAACAAACATGAAGTAGGTGAGTATGAGGAAAGCATGTAATGAAGATAAGATAACATGTACGAAGGTACGCAACATCTACATACAATAAACCAGGTGAACACATATACAGACAATAAATGAAATATAAAACAACGCACTATGAAATAACAGTACAAGCATGCACCTTTCTATCTCCTCTTCAATCGATGCAGTCAAGACTCCGTCGTTTTCTCCATCTATTCTGTTTGTTTGAATGTGGGAACACACAAAAAAAATGAACATGAATGGAATCTAGTATGCACCAAAGAACAAGTAATATGTACATACAGTAAAAGAGACTCAACGAACAGTCTAAAAGATAGGTAGAAATGTGAACCTTTGCGCTTATCCATCCATAGCTATAAATGTGTAATTTTTTTTCCCTACCCAAAATATATTACAAGCCACAAAATATTACGAAATTGCATGGTTGTAGCTAAATGATTTTTTGTTTTCCATGGAAAAGTATCCAGATATTCTTCCACTGATGGAAATACATGTTCTTTATCCTCTACAAAGACTGTTGTGCCCACAATACAAGATTTTGGTTTCTTGTGGCAAACTACCCAGATATGCTTCCAGACATGGAAATATAATTTTGCAAAATATTTGTTGTACATATCATATATCAAGTACAAGACAAATTGTATCATGGTCACACTAGACTGTGTAGAGGACAAAGAACAGGTATTGTCATATGGGCACATTTCACCATACATAGTTTATAAAAGAAGCCTGCATATGATTTATTTTAACAAAAAAACAATGGATATTGCAATTTCACATGCACTTTTAGAACTATTTTTCATGCAACTATTTTCTTTCATGCCAGCACTGAAGCACCAACAAAATCTCACAGTAGAACAGATATCAACCTCGCTAGATAGGGAAAATAACACAATTGCATGTCGACTCATGGGTGTAGGGGTTGAACACTATAAAGTGCCCTAAAAAAAACAACAATAATAATAAAAAAAAAGCATCTCCAGCTACTGGCGCATGATCCCAACCCTGCAAAGCCGAATCAAACAAAAGAAAACAACAAGCACCAAACGAGCAAGAAAGCACAAACAGGCCCAACTGCATCCCCAGGGCCCCAAAGCGTAAAACCGAGTGAATCTGATCTGGATTTTATGAGCAGAACTAAATGAATACAGATTATTAACAGGTTCTTAACACAAAATAACATAGATACATTAAAACTGGTTTTCTATTCAATAATGAGATAAGCTAAAAATGTAAAATGCAGCGGAAACAAGCTTGTTGGAATGGTGGTGGCTTATCTCTGAGAAGAAATGTGATGGATGTGCTCATTCACAAGAAAATGATTACAATGAGGCTCTGAAGGCCTTTTTACAATAAGAAGGAATTCCAAAAACCCTAGACATCCAAAAACCTAACCCTAGGAGGTGAAGCGCCAAAAGTCATGTGAGCCCCATTTGGGTATGTTAGTACATCAACTTCTCGGGGTCATAACTTTTGCATACGATCTCCATTTTAGGTGTATTATAGCCCGTTGGAAAGGTATCGTCGAGGAGATTCATTTTAGGTGCAATGTTGAAAGAACTTTCATATTGCAAATCTGTTTTCCCAAAAAAAACATCATTTAGGGCCTCAAAACGACTCTAGAAGTGAAAACTGCTAAAAATACTAAACTACCAAAATTGCCAGAAAATTGTTTTGAGCCAGTTGGAAAAGGTGGGTGGACACTGGTATCCACCTGGATCAATCCTCCCTCTTTAGGAATCAATGGTCTCCATTGCGTTGAGGTCTCCCATCAGATGAGGAAATTTCTGCTGAATTTGGCCCCGGGTGAGCCACTTGCATTGGTGCAGGAGTTGCCATGCTTTGACGACTCGATAAATATGGATCCTTTGTTGTCGAGTGCCCTTGATATATGTGTCCACAATCTAATCATTGGATGTATGTTGTATGCAGTTGAGGTTGAGCTCTCTTGGTGTAAATTGTTCTACTACTTCTGAGGTGTCCAATAATGGTGGGAAATAAGGGCGAAGGAGATTTGTGTTGAACATTGGGTGCAGGCCAAGGAAAGGAGTAATGTTGAGCTCAAAACCATTATCCACCATGGCCTTGGCGATCCAAAATTGAATCCAGGAGGCTTCTCAGGTCCAGAAAAGGCTCAAAAATGAAAGTTCTCGAAATTAAACGAAATCAACTCCATTGCGGTCGGCTTGTTGGGTTGATTCCGGCCATATATTTACTTTCTCAAAAGGGCTTCGTATGCGAGATTTATCACACTCTAATCAGTTTCCAAAATAGCTAAAATGTCAACACGTCAACTGGCAAAAGTCAATGATGATGTCAGCATGACGTCCTATTGACATCATCATGCTGACATCAGCAAAGTGACATGTGGTAGCACAGCAACAGGGTGACTAGACAGTGACAGGGACCAATTGCATGTTTACATGTGGAATCATGGAGGACCAATGAAAGGGTGCCACGTGGCCTAGACATGGGATGCCACATGGCACCCCATCACTAGTTTGAATGGAAAAATTTTATGGAGCTCATGGGCCTCGACCCCATGACTGGTTCAAAGGAGAAAGGACTTAAAAATAGGCCCATTGCCAACGCGCCAACTTTATTACTTGTGATATCATATCCCTTTACTTTTATTTAAATGTAATATATTAGAGTATGGGGCGAAAAGGGGTTGGGGCTAAGCCCCAACCCACGGTTCATTGGTGAATGTGACCACCGATTAGAAAAAGGGCATGGGGCGCATTACTAAAACCACCAACGTGCATTTTTTTATGGAAGTTCCACCATGTAATATGGGGCTAGAACCACGGGCTCAACGCATGGGAAGGGGCGCGGTCCGATTTCATTACACCATATGCCCACAAATCAAGGAGCTAGCACAATCTTGGGGCCAACACTTGGCCATATTAAGGTGCATGTGGCCAGAATAGGGGGGCGCACAAATGATTTGGGGGCTTAAGCCCATATTTTTATATAGAGAGGGTTTTATACTATGCTTTTTGGATTTTTATTTTATTTTATGCCTGTTAATGGAGGATTTGGCCATTATTGAGAGATATTGGGCTCTTTTTGAGCCCAGATTTTGGGAGGAAGTTGGGCATGGATAACCAAATTCAGATCTATAAAAAAAAGGCATGTTTGAGGCCATGAAGGATAGTCAGAGCAGATTTATGCTGAAGCAAAGCAAAGCCAAATCCATTTTGATGCAGGGAAGATGTTGAGGAGCAGACGCTTGTGGGCCATTTTTGGGAGCTGTAGACATCCGTTTTGAGTGTCATTTTTTCTGCTGGGTTCTAAAGATCTTGAAGAACAAGACCAGATCAATCTCATATCCCTATGGCACTGTTGTGATGTATTTTTAGCTTTTAACAGAAATAAAGAAGCCTGCCCCACTAAGACAAAGGCTCGGAGACGTAGGCAATTTTGTGCTAAACTTCGTTATCACTTCTCTTGTTATGGTTTTCTTCTCTTATTGCTTCATTTAAGTTCTATATATGTGTTCATGTATGTGATATATTCTCCTATATTCTTCCTCTTTCATTAAGCTTCAGGAATGGTTAATGATCAAATGCAATTAAAAACTCAACCACGATCATTAAAAGATTCTTTTCGGATCACTTGGTGATGGTGTACGGCCCATAACGAAGTGGGTGAAGATTTCGATGGGGTCCTGTAAGGAATTCTTTCTGCAAGTGCAACCAAACTTTGTCGCCCACCTAAAAATTATGTGGCACTCGATGTTGATCATGGCATTGTTTATACTTGTCACTAGACTTTTGTAGGATATCCTGAACCTGTTGGCAGATGTGTTGGATCTACTCAATGAACTGGGTGGCTTTGTCAGCTTCAATTGGAGGAGGATATGAGTCGATCGAGGTGACTGCAAGGGGAAGTGCAACATCTATGGGACCCAATGGTTGGAATCCCAACCCCACCTGAAAGGGGCTATGGTCGGTTGAGCTATGCAGGGCTCGGTTGTAGCTATGTTAGACATAGGGAAGGCTCTCATCCCATGTGTGAGGTTTCTTTGAATTATAAATGTGAAGGATATGCACAATCATTCAATTTACGACTTTAGTTTGGCCATCTGTCTTGGGGTGGAAGGCTGTGGATTTGGTGAGCTTGGTGTCCAACAACATTTTCCACATCTCAAGCCTTGAGGACAAGGTTATTTTTAAGGGGGCGGACATGTTAGGGTCCTAACCCGCACATAGGTAGATCAATATATTCGGATGTAATAAAGGTCAATATTAATAAGGCCTTTCAATAAAATAGAATAAGGCGGATGTAAGAAGACCTAATAGAAGCTTCCACTTCTAGAAGGATCTTCCTCTAGATGCTTCTCTTGATAGACATATTTAGTATAAATAAGGGTCAAGGGTATGAAAACCCTAGCTTGGATATTATTGTAACAGAGCACTGCTTGACTGGAGGTTGCCCCCTCGAAGAGGCCCGTGAATATTGCTTTCTGAATCAAAGTGGTATTTTTGTTGTTGTTCTTATATCATTTCTGTGTTATTGTGGAGATTATGCTGGTTATATTACTATTATTCCTCCATTTCTAGCATTTTATTCTGTTATGCATACTTTTTATATCTGGTATATTACACACCGCCATAGAAATTATCAGGCGGATTCACGGGCTAGTTGGCTAAAAAATTGAAATTGTATTGTTATGTGTCCTCCAAACAACACTTGGAGTTCCATGATATACAAATTGACAGATGAATCATACAACCAAGAATCAACTAAACTCCAAACATGCTACAAGCAGGTTCCCACAAGGTTTCATAGAGCAGGACACATCGACCTTTGCATCAAACAATATGATATACAAAGAAAAGATGTCGCGACATTCGTTTTCTCTTACATCTGCTATATGTTCCCAGTAGAAAATAACCAAGTCCATGGGATATATGGGGTTTGCTACCATGCTTCCCATTTTTGGACCGAACAATCTTATGCGCATGCAATCCCAAGTAGTTAACTCCAACGAACATTCATCTGGATGTTGAAGAAATATTACAGAGACACATGATATATTTTTGTTTCCTGCCAAAGTTTGATATTTTTTTTCCGTCTTCAGTCGATATGCAAAATTGCATTGTCCTAATTTAAGGTAAATTTTTTGTGTATCCGAAAGTTGCGCAGCATGTAGACACAGCTTTCCTTTTTCTGTAGATATGTTTCATACGACAACTCTGCCAACCTAGGATGAACATTTTGTAACAAAGGTTGGCTAACCGTACAATGCACAGTTGTGTTGCCTATGGTTTGGATGGCATCGTTGAGGCAATGTCCATATATATATGGACATTTTTCACCGCATCGCAGACAATCAATTGTATCATCACTTATCAAAGAAGAGGAAGAACTAGCAGAGTTGCATTTCACACATACAGGTTCAAAGGGGGTCGAGTACACATTCGCTGCAACTAAAACACCTTCAACCTGGGAACGTAAGCATAGGAATTAATACATTTAACAATATAATACACAATTGCAACCCCCCCCCCCCCTAAAAAATAAAAAATAAAATAAAACAAGTCGCAGAAATTTGGTGAAGGTTATTTGTATAAGCAAAGTGAGGATGATTTTGTGGATGTATACGCACAACAGTTGTAGAGCTAGCTAGTTTCTTCAGATCCTGTACTATATATGCTTGCAACTCTGTTACAAAAGTTGTCTGGGTTGTCTGAAAGATCCTTTCTCTAACATCTTGTTTCTTTGTTATATTTTTGAAGAGCATAAGTGGAATATTCCCTTTATGAAATTGAAGCTCCATTGACGAAAACAAATTTGAATAGCTATCGAACAATTGCAGCTGCAACATCAAACAATGAAATATTTGTGTAACTTACACAAGATACATGCACATGCAAAAGTAAAGGACAAAACTGGATATGGAAAGTGGTACCATTTCCTTGTCGTTGTCCAAATATCCATCCTTTATATGGAGAATGTGTTGCGAACCAAGTTTTCTCGCCAGCGTGACAGCTAGGCCAATGGTTCTGATTGGGTAAATATCACTGCTCTGTGTAAGGTCGCTAATAGTCGCGTCCGAGACGAAACGATATTCTAAACAAACAGCAGGAATTTTTTCCACAACACTTGTTTAGTTGAGAGAAATAATCTGATCACAATCACCATGGTCATATACTGTTTTCGGCAATGTATTAAAATTTGTAATGGATATCCCATTACCCGGCAATATCTTTTCTGCATGTTTTTGGACAAGTTGTGTAGGAATAGTCAATGTCACTATCATCATGGCCTCCGTGTTTGTCATGTCAGCACACATAATGGATCTAGTTTTGTTTTCCTTGTCCAAGTAGGTGCTATAGACGACCATTATGTCCCCGACGAACACTTTTCCAGTTCGGTGGTTGTTCAAGCCCTCTATTGATAGTACGTTGGGTGTTACAAGTCTAGACTTGGTGACAATTTTTGAATAGGAAAACTAAAGTGAATGGTAGTGTGCATTTTTTTTTGTATTCTTCTTTCATTGGCATAAACCTAAAAGTACACGCATAGCTTCGATGAACTATGGAGCCAGAGTTTTGCAACCACACCTCTTAGTCTGTGGAACATGCGCTATGTTCGACGTCTTGCTTGTACTTGTTGACACTTCTTGTGAACTGCAAACCATGTATTCATGATGACATCAACATATTCATCATATCATAGATGAATAAATAGCCGAGGATATTTATTTGATAAACATAGTAAGAGAGGAGTGTATGCATCTTTACCTTTGGCCTTGTCGGTCTGCTGATGTCTGGGATGACTTAATGCTCATGGCCATGTCACTAGTCCAAATTTTTCTGATGCAAGCATGTGCAAATGAACATCAGGACTAAACAAGCACATGCATTGTATATTGTCCATAAAAAGGACTAAATAAGCGTAAAATTGTATGCATCTGATTTTTTTGACTAGAAAAATGTGTAACATTAAACAAGGGGTGAGGGTGGGGCATCACGACCAATCTATATATCGCAGACCCCCAGAAGCTAGGGGAACAATCTTGAACCTGCCAGCCTGGCACCCGCAACCCACAAAGTGGATAAGTATGGAATAAGGTAGAAGCACGACCATAGATGTGAAACTGTTAGTCCGCTAACCGATGCATCAAGGCATTTTTGGAAAGACTACTAAGCAGATCAATTAGAAAACAAAAGGGAAAATAGAAAATGGAAAAAGTAGAAATAGGTACGGCAGAAAGGCCCATTGTTGCCAACCCATCGTTTTATACTCTAATATTATATGCCCCAGATGATAGAAGAGAAGTTAGACATGTTCTTACCTTAATAAATTGAGCCAAGTTTGCAGACCCAATAAAAACAAGAGAGAGATTTCCACAGTTGCTATACATTTTAGAATATTTTACCACAGAACCCTCTGCTATTGCACAGAACAATTCATCTTCTTGTCCAACCAACCTATTTTTTCCAAGGTAGCAATGCCAAATATGAAATGGACATGAAAGCAAGTTAGTATGAAGACATACATGTAAAATAAAGAGAAACAGGTCTATTTATTCCAATGTAACAGCAAACAGAATACACATAATATATTATATTTGAAGGAAGAAAAGAAGGAAAAATAAATAAAAGAAAAAGGTGCAAAGCAACAGAACAAGCACAACAAATATACAGATAGTAAATGAAAAAATGAACACTGGAATATGAAATAAGAGTACAGGTATCCACTTCTGTAATTCCTCGTCTACATTTCCGCCAAAGAGTCCATCGTCCTCTCCAGCCATTCTATTTCTTTAAATGTAGCAATGCAGCGAAAACACAACAAACATGAAGTAGGTGAGTATGCAGGAAGGCATGGAATGAAGATAAGATAACATGTACGAAGGTACGCAACATCTACATACAATAAACTATGTGAACACATATACAGGCAATAAATGAAATACAAAACAATGCACTATCAAATAACAGTACAAGCATGCACCTTTCTATCTCCTCTTCAATAGATGCAGTCAAGACTCCGTCGTTTTCTCCAGCTATTCTGTTTGTTTGAATGTGGGAACACACAAAAAAAATGAACATGAATGGAATCTGGTATGCACCGAAGAACAAGTAATATGTACATACAGTAAAAAGATACTCAATGAACAGTCTAAAAGATAGGAAGAAATGTGAACCTTTGTGCTTACCCATCCATAGTTGTAAATGTGTAATTTTTCTTTCCCTACCCAAAATATATTACAAGCCACAAAATATTACGAAATTGCATGGTTGTAGCTAAATGATTTTTTGTTTTCCATGGAAAAGTATCCAGATATTCTTCCACCAATGGAAATACATGTTCTTTATCCTCTACAAAGACTGTTGTGCCCACGATACAAGATTTTGGTTTCTCGTAGCAAACTACCTAGATATGCTTCCAGACATGGAAATATAATTTTGCAGAATCTTTGTTGTACATATCATATCTCAAGTACAAGACAAATTGTATTGTGGGCACACCAGACTGTGTAGAGGACAAAGAACAGGTATTGTCATATGGGCACATTTCACCATACATGGTTTATAAAAGTAGCCTGCATATGCTTTATTTTAACAAAAAAACAACGAATATTGCAATTTCACATGCACTTTTCGAACTATTTTTCATGAAACTATTTTCTTTCATGCCAGCCCTGAAGCACCAGCAAAATCTCATAGTAGAACAGATATCGACCTCGCTAGACAGGGAAAATAACACAATTGCATGTCGACTCATGGGTGTAGGGGTTGAACACCATAAAGCACCCAAAAAAACAACAACAATAATAATAATAATAAAACATCTCCAACTACCGGCGTATGACCCCAACCCTGCAAAGCCGAATCAAACAAAAGAAAACAACAAGCACCAAATGAGCGAGAAAGCACAAACAGGCCCAACTGCATCCCCAGGGCCCCAAAGCGTAAAACCGAGTGAATCTGATCCCGATTTTATGAGCAGAACTAAATGAATACAGATTATTAACAGGTTCTTAACACAAAATAGTATATATACATTAAAACTGGTTTTCTATTCAATAATGAGATAAGCTGAAAATGTAAAATGCAGCGGAAACAAGCTTGTTGGAATGGTGGTGGCTTATCTCTGAGAAGAGATGTGATGGATGTGCTCATTCACAAGAAGATGATTACAATGAGGCTCTGAAGGCCTTTTTACAATAAGAAGGAATTCCAAAAACCCTAGACATCCAAAAACCTAACCCTTGGAGATGAAGCGCCAAAAGTCATGTGGGCCCCATTTGGGTATGTCAGTACATCAACTTCTCGGGGTCGTAACTTTTGCATACGATCTCCATTTTAGGCGTATGATAGCCCGTTGGAAAGGTATCATCGAGGAGATTCATTTTAGGTGAAATGTTGAAATAACTTACATATTGCAAATCTGTTTTCCCAAAAAACATCGTTTAGGGCCTCAAAACGACTCCGGAAGTGAAAACTGCTAAAAATACTAAATTACCAAAATGGACAGAAAATTGTTTTGAGCCAGTTGGAAAAGGTGGGTGGCCATTGGTATCCACCTAGATAAATCCTCCCTCATTAGGAATCAATGGTCTCTGTTGCGTTGAGGTCCCCCATCAGATGAGAAAATTTCTGCTGAATTTGGCCCCGGGTGAGCCACTTGCCTTGGTGCAGGAGTTGCCCTGCTTTGACGAATCAATAAATATGGATCCTTTGTTGTCGAGTGCCCTTGATCTATGTGTCCACAATATGATCATTGGATGCATGTTGTATGCAGTCGGGGTTGAGCTCCCTTGGTGTAAACTGTTCTACTACTTCTGAGGTGTCCAATAATGGTGGGAAATAAGGGCAATGGAGATCCGTGTTGAACATTGGGTGCAGGCCAAGGAAAGGAGGAATGTTGAGCTCAAAATCATTATCCCCCATGGCCTTGGTGATCCAGAATTGGATCCAGGAGGCTTCTCAAGTCTAGAAAAGGCTCAAAAATGAAAGTTATCGGAATTAGATGAAATCAATTCCATTGCGGCCAGCTAATTGTGTTGATTATGGCCATATATTTACTTTATCAAACGAGCTTCGTATGCAAGATTTATCGCACTCTAATCAGTTTCCCAAACAGCTAAAAAGTCAACACGTCAACTTGCAAAAGTCAATGATGATGTCAGCATGACGTCCTGTTGACGTCATCATGCTAACATCAGCAAAGTGACATGTGGCAGCACAATAACAGGGTGACTAGACAGTGACAAGGACCAATTGCATGTTTACATGTGGCATCGTGGAGGACCAATGAAAGGGTGCCACGTGGCCTAGACGTGGGATGCCACCTAGCACCCCATCACTAGTTTGAATGGAAAATTTTTATGGAGCTCATGGGCCTCGACCCCATGACCGGTTGAAAGGAGAAAGGACTTAAGAATAGGCCCATTGCCAACGTGCCAAATTTATTACTTGTGATATCATATCCCTTTACTTTTATTTAAAATGCAATATATTAGAGTATGGGGCGAAAAGGGGCTGGGGCTAAGCCCCAACCCACGGTTCATTGGTGAATATGACCACCGATCAGAAAAAGGGCACGGGGCGCATTATTAAAACCACCAGCGCACATTTTTTTATGGAACTTCCACCATGTAATATGCGGATAGAACCACGGGCTCAGCGCATGGGAAGGGGCGCAGTCCCATTTCATTGCACCATATGCCCACAAATCAAGGAGCTAGCGCGATCTTGGGGCCAACGCTTGGCCATATTAAGGTGCATGTGGCCAGAATAGGGGAGCGCACACGTGATTTGGGGGCTTAAGCCCATATTTTTATACAGAGTGGGTTTTATACTATGCTTTTTGGATTTTTATTTTATTTTATGCCTGTTAATGGAGGATTTGGCCATTATTGGGAGATATTGGCTCTTTTTGAGCCCAGATTTTGGGAGGAAGTTGGGGATGGATAACCAACTTCAGATCTATAAAAAAAAGGCATGTTTGAGGCCATGAAGGACAGTCAGAGAAGATTTATGCTGAAGCAAAGCAAAGCCAAATCCATTTTGATGCAGGGAAGATGTTGAGGAGCAGACACTTACGGGCCATTTTTGGGAGATCTGGACATCCGTTTTGAGTGTCATTTTTTCTGTTGGGTTCTAAAGATCTTGAAGAACAAGACCAAATCAGTCTCATATCCCTATGGCACTACTATGATGTATTTTTAACTTTTAACAGAAATAAAGAAGCCCCCCCCAACTGAGACAAAGGCTCGGAGACATAGGCAATTTTGTGCTAAACTCCATTATCACTTCTCTTGTTATAGTTTTCTTCTCTTATTGCTTCATTTAAGTTCTATATATGTGTTCATGGCTGTGATATATTCTCCTATCTTCTTCCTCTTTCATTAAGCTTCATGAATGGTTAATGATCACATGCAATTAAAAACTCAACCACAGTCATTAAAAGATTCTTTTCGGATCACTTGGTGATGGTGTACGGCCCATAACTGAGTGGGTGAAGATTCTTATGGGGTCCTTTAAGGCGTTCTTTTTGCAAGTGAAACCAAACTTTGTCACCCACCTGAAACTTATGTGGCACTCGATGTTGATCATGGTGTTGTTTGTACATGTCACTAGACTTCTATAGGATATCCTGAACCTATTGGCAGATGTGTTGGATCTGCTCAATGAACCGGGTGGCTTTGTCAGCTTCAATTGGAGGAGGAGATGAGTCGATCGAGGTGACTACAAGGGGAAGTGCAACATCTATGGGACCCAATGGTTGGAATCCCAACCCCACCTAAAAGGGGCTATGGTTGGTTGAGCTCTGCAAGGCTCGATTGTAGCTATGCTAGACATAGGGAAGGCTCTCATCCCATGTGCGAGGGTTCTTTGAATTATAAATGTGAATGATATGCACAATCATTCAATTTACGACTTTAGTTTGGCCATTTTGGTCGATCCTCTGGTCACTACTGGACACCAAGCTCACCAAGTCCAGCAGTGACCAGAGGCTCGACCAAAATGTGCTGAAAATAGGCTGTCTCGATCTGAGACAATGGTTTGTGGGAGTCAAAAATGTACCCAGACTCGTTCAAACAAGAGCTTAGTAGTGGCCTCTGCTGTGATTCTCTTCTTACAGGCAACTAGAATCACCATCTTAGAAAATCGATCAAAAACCACAAAAACACAGTCATTTCCCCGCTTGGTGGACAGGAGGCCCAACATGTAGTCCATTGAGATGGATTTCCATGGCCTGTCAAGAGTAGGAAGAGGGGTGTACAAGCCTAGTTTCTTAGAGGTCGGTTTGGCAATAGCGCAAGCAGTGCAGGACCTAATATACTTGTTGACCTCTTGTCAAAGTTTCAGCCAGTAGAAATGTTTATGTAGCATCGCCACTATCTTTTCGATGTCGAAGTGTCTTACCACCCGACTATAGTGGGCTTCCCAGATCAGCTTCGCTCACTTACTTGATGGAACACAGATATGGCCTAGATGACACTACAACCCATCCTGAAGATGGAAATTATCGACAACCACATTTGCACCCAACATTTGGTAGATGGTGGCAAAGTCTGGGTCTGTCTTATAGAGTTGGGGCCATCCAGAAGTCTCATGGCCACAAGAGTATAACACCGTGGTGAGTGTTGCGATTGGCAGTCTACTGAGGTAATCAGTGACACGATTGGTGCTTCATGTTTTATACTTGACGTTGAGGTGGAATTGCTGCAAGTATATGGACCACTTTTGATGGAAATCATTCTGCAATTTTCCTTATGTTTACATGAACTGTAGTGGCTTATGATCAGTGTGGATGGTTGTCTCCTTCCCAAGAATGTAATGTGTCCACTTGCAGCAAGCTTGCACAATGGAGTACATTTCTTTGTCATAAGTAGGGTAATTACGGACAACATTGGATAGTGTCTCACTATGATAGGCCACAGGGTGGTCGTGTTGAGTGATAACGACGCCCACAACATAGTCTGAAGCATCTGTCTCGATCTCAAAGGGATGCTACAGGTCTGGTAGTGAAAGTACTGGGGCTGAGCACAAGTGTTGCTTCAAATAATCGAACTCTTGTTGTTGGTACAGGCCCCACGCAAATTTTTCCTTACCACTATCCCTAGTTATTTGGCTGAGGGCCCATGCAATATGGTAGAATCCCAACATGAACCTACGGTAGAAATTGGCAAGGCCCAAGAAGCTTCGAAAATCAGTCAGTGTGGTTGGGGTTGGCCAGTCATGGATGACTTGGATCTTGGTTGGATACACATGTATACCATGTTGATCAATGATGTAGCTCAGGTAATGGACCATGTCCATGCCGAAGGAGCATTTTTCCAAGTTAGCATATAGCTTGTGTTGTCGCAGGGTGTGCAGAACCTGTTGAATATGTTGCAAGTGTTCGGCCCAAGTATTGTTGTAAATGAGAATGTTGTCCAGATACACCACTACAAAAGTATTAGTGAATGGTCGTAGGATATCGTCCATCATCCTCATGAAAGTGGTCGGAGAATTTGTCAAACCAAAGGGCATAAACAACCATTCAAAAAGGCCTTCCTTTGAATTGAAGGCAGTCTTCCATACATCTGTCGGTTCTATCAGGACCTGGTGGTAGCCAGACTTCAGATCAATCTTACTGAAGTATTTGGCCCCCATGAGTTGATCAAGAAGGTCATCGATTCAGGGAATCGGGTACTGGTTTCTTACTTTGATTTTATTCAGAGCTCGATAATCAATGCAGAGTCACCAGGTTCCATCTTTCTTCTGTACCAGCACGATTAGGCTCCTGCAAGGTGATGAGATGGGACGAATGTGACCCTTGTGGAGCAGTTCTTGGATTTGTCACTTGATCTCCTCATTCTCTAACAGAGAGCGACAATAGACTGGCCCATTGGGAAGCAGTGCGTTGGGGGTCAGATCGATGGGGTGCTTGACCTGGCAGTGCAGAGGTACCCCAGTAGGTGAGGAGAATATATCTGAGTATTCTTCAACGACCTTATCTACTTACTTATGTTGTGTGGAGAGGTTGGCCGCAGAGACCCTAAATGTGGTTGTGATCTTTTTCTTATTCTGAGAGCGAATCATGAAGAAGACAAACCTCCCCATCTAAGAGATGACCTTCCTACATTGCTTAGCAGAGATCAAGGAAATAGCACTAGGTGGGACTGCCTCGGGTATCATGTACAATTTCCTATTCAAAGTAATAATAACACTACAAGGCCTAGACTCATATACAACATGAAATTTCCATAAATGGGGTTGGCCCAAAAGAACATCACAAACTTTGAGAGGATAAACATCACACAATACCCCATCTTTTAAGGGCTTGATGTCGTATGATAGTCGACACTATTGGCTGATGCGAAGATCGCTTCCTTGGCGGAGTCATCCAATGGTGTAGGGTTGTGAGTGGGGCTTTGTCGACAGGGCCAGCCGCTTGACGACCTCTGCTGAGATGAGGTTCTTCTAGCTATCTCTATCAACGATGAAGTGAAACGAGGTTCCTTTTATGCACATCTGTGAATGGAAGAGGCGCTCCCCTTCTTCTGGCTCTTTTGGTTTACCATGTTAGAGCTTGGTGGTAGCAACAGTGGCACTGGGTTTTGCATCAATGATCTGTCTTCCCCTTTCTGGTTCTAGCTCAGAGTCAGAATCTGCATCTGATTCAAAGGCTTTCACTTCGGCCACTAGTGACTTCTTTGAGCGACAATCAACGGTGTTATGCCAAGGGCTCTTATGGAAGTTGCACCACTTCCCGATATCTTTCTTTTTCCTTCTAGTGTCCTTATTTTCTTTCATCTTTGACTGGTTTTCCTAATACTGTCCATATTTTCTCTATCCTTTGTTTTGTGGGTTGGGGCCACACTTTCCTGGCTTTTGTTGTCAGGGGTTCCCAGGCCCAAATTGCCGCGTCTTTTGTTTGAGATTCTGCTCGATTTTGATGGCATATCGATAGGCCGCACCCAAGGATGAGATGTATAGAAATTCCATTTCGGTTTATATGTATCTATGCAGAGCACCGCGATACTTGAGCACCAGATGTCGCTCTGAATCTTTGATACCCAGCTTGGTCCGCAATGTATGGAAGATATTTTTGAAATCTAGCACAGCTTGGTCTCTTTTTTGCCACAGAGTGGTCCATTTGGTATACAAGTCGTCATAACTTCTGACAGGGTAGTATTGTTCCTTAATAGCATCCCTGAAGGATTCCTAGGTGGTTGTGACTATAAATAATGAGGGTTCCTTTGTTTCCTTTTGCTCACAGAAATTTTCCCCCCAATATTTGACATGGGGAACGACTTTGAGGAGCACAAAAGTAATATTTTCTCTATTCGAAAAGTTATGGACAGAAAAATACTCTTCTAGCAGATTCAACTACTTGTCTACAGCATTTGCATCTATTTGACCTTCAAATATAGGAATATCGAAGTTTATTTGTACCTTGAAGGGGGCAGTGCCTCCGCTCGAAGAAGATGTGTCGTCTGTTGGTAGCCATCGAAGGATTTGTGTGAAATTATCCATCATCTCGTTCCTCTGTTGCGTGAGGGATTCCTCAATCAACAGTTTGTAAGGATCTCTTGTCCTGTCATCTTTATTTTCTCCTGCCATGAGAGGTCACTTGGGCGTGCAAGAGCTTTTGTCCTCAAGAGAGACAAGCTCAAGACCCAACTCTTTGTACTCCGTCCTCATTGGGGACATGCATTAAGACGACAAGGAGAAAACCACTCTAATACCATTGATCCGTATTTTATGAGAATAACGAAATGAATACAGATTATTAATAGTTTCTTAACAAAAAATAATAGAGATACAGTAAAATTGGTTTTCTATTCAATAATGAGATAAGCTGAAACTGTAAAATCCAGCGGAAACAAGCTTGTTGGAATGGTGGCGGCTTATCTCTGAGAAGAGATGTGACGGCTGCGCTCATTCACAAGAAGATGATTACAACGATGCTCTGAAGGCCTTTTTACAATAAGAAGGAATTCCAAAAACCCTAGACATCCAAAAACCTAACCCTAGAAGATGAAGCGCCAAAAGTCATGTGGGCCCCATTTAGGTAAGTTAGTACATCAACTTATCAGGGTCGTAACTTTTGCATATGATATCTGTTTTAGGCGCATGATATACCGTTGGAAAGGTAACGTCAAGGAGATTCATTTTAGGTGCAAACTTGTTTTTAAACCTATTTTCCCAAAAAACATTGTTTAGGGCCTCAAAACGGCTCCAGAAGTGAAAACTGCTAAAAATAGTAAATGACCAAAATTGCCAGAAAACTGTTCTGAGCCAATTGGAAAAGGTGGGTGGCCACTGATATCCACCTGGATCAGAAGAAAACAGAACCAGCAACCCACGAACCAACGAGCCAGTGAAAAAGCAACAACCACCGAACTAGTAAACAACATATGTATCTCCAACGATTACGAAACTGCAGCCGAAGCACAAAAGGAACCCGAAACATATGATGAGCATGCCAATAGAAATAAGAAAACATTCTTACTTGCAAACTGTAAACACTGAACAACAAACAAGGAATAGAAAATGAAACTATGGCATGGAAACTTACTTTGGAACGATGAAAGGCAGAAGCACGGGTCAAATTGTGAACCAAACAACAGCAAGTAGTAATCGACGAACCAGCGAAGAAGAAGCACTCACCGAACCAGTAAACAATGTATGTAGCTTTAACAATGACGAAATTGCATTGCAAAGCTAGAAGAAGTATGAAACATACAATGCATATTCAACTGGCGGTGGACAACAATATTGTGCAAAATCACTGCAACATTGTATGGAAAATTTCGAGGAAAAATGTACTCTGAGAAGCGTATTTAGATAAACATTTAAGTCTGTCAGACTATCTAAGGACCTCGCGGTATGCAAACATTTAAGTTGTCAGGCCTGTTGGAGGACCTTGCGTCATGTAAACATTTAAGTTGTCAGGCCTATTCAAGCACCTCAAAAAAAGTGTCAATACATTCCAATACAAATACATGCGGCAAGGACGTTATAAAATTTGGAATTATCGATCACTATAAAGC
>ML800117.1:174179-194745 GCA_009831015.1 Picea engelmannii
GCATCTGGTTGTATCTTTCTTCCATATTATATAATACAGTGGCATGTTTCTTTCTCATAAAATCATTCTCATTTTATTACATGACTCCTTGATCACATGTTTAAGTTTTCATTGAATCTACTATTGTTGCTTTCACTTTGGTTTCTTTGTGTCATTGGGGATTTGATCTCACAAGAGCACCAGAGCAAAGTAAGGAAAACAAAGATATAAGGAAGTGATATCTAAAGGTATGTTATTCATTCCTTCTTTGGTAGTAAATTCAATGATTGTAACTTAGGGAAAGAGTCATGTCCTGTCTTTTTTTGTTCTAGTTTCGTAGTGAAGCTAGGGGGATTGATTTATGCCCGCACTTAACAATTAGCCCGATAACAAAATTGGCAACCATACTAGGGAACGGATTGTTTTCCTAGTTTTCATTTCTTTCTTGTTTTTATTGTTTGTTTTATGTTTTCTAAGTCACTGGGAGATCCATCTTGACTCTCTGACTGTTAAACTTCACAGGAAAACCTTCTCAATTTTTAATTTTTTTCCATTTTTGTTTGATTTTTGCACCCTGCTTTGAGGGACAGTGTAGTGACTTAGGATTTCTGCACCCTACCTGTTTAGACCAGTGCAGAAACTCCACACCCTGCCCATTTATGGCCTGTGGAAATTAGGGATTTCCACACTGTGTTAGTCTACATCCTGCGGAAATTGTGAAAATTTTGATTTTTTTATGGTGTTTTCCTTGCCCAGATCTGTGATATGATTATGGGGTGATTTGTTGGGTCTGATTACAGTCTTCTTGACAAAATTTTGATCTTCTTTCAGCCATCTTTGATTTATTTTTGCTTTGTTTTCTTTTGAAATATTTGGTCTCTTGCTTTGAGTGTCTTTCAGTTACAAAGCATCGTTTTTTCTTTAGAATTGTTTGGTGAAAGAACTTATTTTTCTTTTATTGAACAGTTCATGTTAAAAGAGAAACTTTGTTTGGGTTGCTTTGTTTCATGTCGATTTGCTATTGCTTTTAGCTATCTTTGAAGAAATTTTTTTTAATTTCTTTCTTTATATTAGATTAGGGGCATCCGTGCATTTGATTTCTTGAAGATATTGATACTAATTTGTGTAGTAAAATTGTGAGACATTGTACATTTGGGAATGATAAATGTTTTCTCCTTCTCGTAGCATAGCTTTCATCAAAATGAAAAGATTGCATCTTCATCTATTTTAATAACTTTCGAGTCGGTCAAAACACCATATTGTCCATGCCATTTTCCTCTTGAGTAACAACAACCTTTAAAATAAAGCGCTTATAAAAATTGATTAGACATTTTTATATTTTTTCGTAGCAAACCTACATTAGATTAGTTGTAGGGATTTGGAATAGGTGTGAAAGATAACTTTCCAAAGCTACAAAAAAACATAGAATTTTGAGTTAGGGAGCGGTAAATCCACTTATTACATTTTTTCCTGGGAAGCCCTTCTAACACAAGGGTCAATCGCAAGGTCGCATTGAGACCGGCAGAGTTACTCACCCTGCTTTGTTGGTCTTAGTGTAGATATTGTGTGTATTATGGGGGTCGCTTGAAAGTTATACCCACAATGATGAGTGGAAACCTTTCGAGTTGATTTAGGGCTTAGATACCCTGCCCTACCTTAGTGGCCTATCTCTTTAGGGTCTTTACACAAGGTGACTGTGGAGGAGAAAGTCTTCATGGTACCTGGAATCGACATTGGCCAAACTCACTCGAGCTCCTTGGAGGGTATACCCACGATTATGTGTGGGAGGTTGCACCAGGGTGTAAGTCCGTTAAGCAGGTCGTCAACGTAAATTTTCTACCGGCTTTATCTCAACCCCTTCTTACTTTGTTCCCGCGACATTGGATTTCATCACCAACTATTGTGCTCATTGTGAGAAGGTTTTTCTTACTTGCTTACTAGATTTTTAGCATGTGTTGTTTGTTCTCCCTAGTGGACTCTATGTTGGATTTTTGTTTTTCATGGCATCAATTCTCGAAATTACCAATGAATGAACCTCTTCTCCAGGGGAACCTTTTGTTTTTCCTTCTTACGAAAACATTGGTCCTTCTCATATCGCTACTTTGAGCCTTCTAGGTCTCACAATTGGATTACCGATATGGTTGTTTTCCACTCAAGTAATCTTGAATGCATTTAGTGCTTCAGTTGTAAGCACTTCCTCCAAAGAGCATCAACCTTATGTTAATCCTTCACCTTCTTCACCAATAAGATCTTCTTCGCCTTCTTCACTTGCAAGGTCTTCTTCCATTTCATCTTCTTCATCAAGTGAAATCTCTGAAGCTAGTAACTCGGTGGATAAGAAGAAGAAGAAAAGGAAGATTAAGAATAAGAAAAATAAGCAAGGATCCACACTTCCAAACACTGCTAGACATGTCAGAAAACAACCAGTTACTATTAATCGTGATGGGAGTGTTGATGATGTCAAGATCACCCAAACAACTCGTAACCCCAAGTACCCTTGCAAGATTTGCAAGGGTATCCATCTTCTTAAGGATTTCCTTGGTCTATCCAAGGTTATAGAAGCATGGTCTACACACCCTCACCAACCCATGTCATCAGCCTCTGAACAACATCTTGATGACCTCCCATAAACTAGTCAAAATGTTGTTGGGAAGAAGAAAAGTAGAGTCAAGTTCCCGTGTATGTTATGTAAAGGGAGTCATCTAACTCATATTTTCCTTCATATGGAAGAAGCCTAGAAATTCCTGGAAGACATGACTGTTTCACAGCCTCAACTTCCAGTTGCTTATCGTAAGCTTACTCTCAACCCACCTATAGTTGATGGAACGATCAATCCATCCCTTTCATCGGTCATTCTGGTTGATCAAGTGGTCAATATGATCACATCCTTAGTTGAACCAGTTGACCAATCCCACTCTCCCGTTAGAGAATGAAACCCAAGTGGTCGATCTGATCCCATCCTCGGTCGATCCCACTCTCCCATTAGAGAGTGAAACCCATGTGGTCGATTCGTTTTCACCCGTCGACCCCATTCTCCCCTTGGATAATGACACCCAAGTGGTCGATTTTATGTCATTATCAATCGATGCTACTCTCCCACTCGAGAGTAAACTTGATATTGCCCATGTTTTCCTCGTTGATACAGACTATACCATGCCAGGGGGTATTCCTCCTTCTCCCGTGGGACCCCCTCCAAGTAATGAGGCCATCCGTTTTGATTGGGGTGTGCTAACTGGACCTTGTCTTCAATCTCACATTCCTTTCTATATTAGAGTGTAGGTTTGTGGTCGAGACGTTCTTCAGACATTGATAGATGAATGTACGTTCGTTAGTATTTTGTCCTCTATTGCTTGGCAAGATTTGGGTTGTCCTCAACTTGCCCTGGTTACGCAAAATCTTTTAGCCTTTAACAGAATAATCAGTCAAACTTTAGGGACCCTTCCTAAGTTTCCTGTAACTTTGGGAGGGAAAATTGTCTTTATTGATGTTATGGTAGTCCAAGACCCCTTGGGTTTTTCTTTACTCCTTGGGCGAGATTATGTCTATGCCATGAAATTTATTGTGTCCACTCTTTTTCGTGTGATATATTTCCAACGTGATGGAAGAATGGTGACTATTGATCAACTTTCGTTTTTTTTCCCTGACTTAACCATCGAATCAATGAAATCCCTAAACGGTTCTTACATGCAGACAATATCACCCCTGCCACAGGTCAATTATGTGGCATTGTCTCCCATGCCTTTTGTTGTTGATGACAATGACTTGGATCTGGAAGTTGACATGGTGATCTCTTCGGTAGGGTTATTGGAGCTTGGCCTCCTTACCCTTATCGCGACCCTTGACATGTGTTCCTTCCAGAGTGTGTTTCTTCCTTCAAATGAATATTTCTTGGAATCCATGACCGAGTTTTGTCCCTTAACAGGGTGTCCTTATGGAGCATTGTCCTCTTGGAAGACATGATCAAGAAGAGTGATGAACATGGTTTTCTCTTATTTCAAGCTCATTAAAAAATGAAACCATCTATGAGCATGGTTTTCTCTGATTTCAAACTCATTAAAAAATGAAACCATCTCTGAGCATGGTTTTTTTATTTCAAGCTCGTTAAAAAATGAAACTAGCTGGGAGGATAGTTTTTACGTCTCTGTGGCAACCTCGTTAAAAAATGAAATAGAGGTTACGAGCATAGTTCCTATTTCTGTGTCAAGCTCGTTAAAAAATGAAATAGAGGTCTGGGGATTGAACATGGATTCATGAGCATAGTTCTCGTTTCTATGTCAAGCTCGTTAAAAAATGAAATAGTTTTCCCCCTCTCTATTTGAGTCAAGTCCTTCGTCTAGTATTTGAAGCTTCTTTTCATTCACCTTTGTAGTTGGAAGAATCGAAGATTAGGGGGCAATGCTTCTAACCTCTAGACTTCATGCTGAAGTTAAACGTCTAGATTCTTAAGCTGGGGGATAAGTACCTACCATCCCTGTGTTACGCGTTGGGAAGTCCAAGCATAGTTTTATATGGTTCAATCTTGTGTAAAAATGAAACCACCTACCTCAAGCATAGTTTCCTCTGGTTCATGCTTGTGTAAAAAGGAAACCAGGTCCAAGCATAGTTTTGGATAGTTTGAATCTTGTGTAAAAATAAAATCTATCCCAAGCATGGTTTTGTTTTGTTTTAAAGCCTGCGTAAAAATGAAAACAATCTCGAGCTTAGTCTTTGTTCTTTCTCATGCTCATAAATACATGAGAATAGGTTACCAAGATTAGTCTTTGTTCTTTGTCATGCTCGTAAATCAATGAGAATGTAACCAAGTACACTTTTATCACTTTTTCAGAATTGTAAAGGTTATATGAAAAATGAACCCCCTAGAGTTCCCTTTAAGCTCTTTTCAAACTCTCTGAATATGAAAATATTGTCGAGCGATATTGTTCTTTTCATGCTCATTAAAATTATTTGAAGAAAATGTATGTTGAGCGATATTTTATCTCTTTTTCGGTCTCATCAGACTACTTTACGAAAAAGGAATTGAGAGAGTTCTCTTTAAGTGTTTTTCAGACTCTCTAAATATGAAAAACCCATGATTTTTATTTCTTTGGACTCGTTAAACAAACATCGAAAGGCCCATATGGGACCAGAGTTTTATTTACGTGTTTTTCAGACTCTCTAAACATGAAAAACCCATGAGTTTTCTTTCTTTGAACTCGTAAAAGAAACATCGAAAGGCCTATATGAGACCGAACCATTCCTTCCTAGGGTTCGTTAAACATACTCAGAGGGACTCATGCAAAGGATGAGCTTACAGTTCAAGCATATGTTATCCTCCTCAATCTTGTGTAAAAATAAAGAGGTACTCGCCAGAAATGGTGGGGGGGGAATTGGGAAAGAAATGTGTTTAAACCTATATTCTATGGAAGAGTCACCTTTGAACATGACACCCTTTCACTCACCTTGTGTCTAGGTTGGAAAATTTGCTTGTCTCTTGATCATACTAGTTTATAAGATTACAAATTGGTATGTGATCCCTGTTGTTGAGTCAGTGTTTCCAAGACAGTTTTTGTGTCGTCTAATGTTCAAAAGAAGTTCAACCCGGAAAGCCTTCTATTGTGTCAGGCATTCCTACAGTATTTAAGCCTTCTGTTGCATTGTCCATCCTTGAGTTAGTCATGAATCACTTGTTACTTTGATCTACTTCAAATATTGTTACATGTTTCGTGTCATTGATGTGGGATACATTAAGGCCCTCCTGTGATGAGTCTTTTCCTGTCAACTTCAACTCATTATCCAGGAATTAGACTTAGAAACTAATTGGTACCTTAGAACTTGCATGCCTCAATGGCAGGTTTCCTCACTTTTGACAGTGGGATTTCATTATTGAACTCTGATCGGGAGATTCCACCAAGTGTTCGACTTCAACTCATTAATTCACATTCGTTGGATTGTACTAGTGTACCTCGGGATTCATTAACATTAATGGTGATTTCCCTCACACTTGTTAACAGTATACACTAATGACTAGTAATCAAGTGGTTCTTACCATGTTCAACTTCAACATCTGTAATCTCATGGTTAGATTTGTACTATAGAGTGGTGGAGATGAAGACCCTGGATTTTTTCTGACAGATTTAGGTTGTGTTGGAGTATATTCAGTGTATTGTTATGTAGATCCACATTGTATGTCTCGTGGATATGTTCAAATTTGAGTCTTTAAAACATAGATCCACAATGTATTTTTGGTGGATATGTTCATATTTGAGTCATATTGGCATGGATCCACAGTTTATGTTTGGTGGCCATGACCTATCTTACTTGACATGGATCTTTGCATGTTGGCATTTATGCTTTGATTCATTTGTATTCTGAGTATGGGAATGCCTACCTCAGTGATGATATATTATTGTATTGTATTTCCTTGTTTGTTGGTAGGTTTATGACTGATGTGTTGCTTGTTCCCTACACACACTCGACAAAGTATTTCATCTATCACTATGTTCTAACTTCATACTTTGGGGGGCTCTCTGTTACACATTATTTTTGTCATCCCTATGACCGCTAGTGATGTAAACCTATATGTTTCCTTCAGAGGGGTCAGTGGCCTGAATTCCTGAGGAAAGAAGGGAGAAGAACTTTCCCTGAGAGAAGAAGTTGTATTTTCCTTTGTAAAAACCCTATTAAAGAGTATTTCCACAGGCTGCTCTATACACAGGATGCGGAAATACCTAATTTCTGCAGGTTGCACTATATCTAGGTTGCGGAATTTCTGTAGGCTACATTACAGCTAGGGTGCGACGCCTTTCATACGTGGGAAAAATGAGCATTTTCTCGATGCTTCTAGAAGGAGAAGCTTTTATGGTGAGGTGGCCTCTGAATGGTTTGGATCTTACTCACTTTCTTGATTTAGTGGGATCATCCTAACCTCCTCACCTTATCCTCTTCAGCTTATAAAAGGAGAGGAGCTCTCATGGAGAAAGTTAGTTGGATTGAGCTTGGGAAATTTATGTTGCCTTTGAGATTTTCTTTGTCAAGATAGATTGTGAGTAGCTATCAGATACACAATCTCAGAATACATTGGAACAAGAAGTGTGTGGAAAGCAAGGAACTGTTGGAAAGAACCTGACGATATCAAGGCATCTGGTTGTATCTTTCTTCCATATTATATAATACAATGGCATGTTTCTTTCTCATAAAATCATTCTCATTTTATTACATGACTCCTTGAACACATGTTTAAGTTTTCATTGAATCTACTATTGCTGCTTTCACTTTGGTTGGTTTGTGCCATTGTAGATTTTATCTCACAAGAGAACCGGAGCGAAGCAGGGACAACAAAGATATAAGGAAGTGATATCTAAAGGTATGTTATTCATTCCTTCTTTGGCAGCAAATTCATTGATTGTAACTTAGGGAAAGCGTCATGTCTTGTCTTGTTTTGTTCTAGTTTCGTATTGAAGATAGGGGGATTGGTTTGTGTCCGCACTTAACATTAGCTCAATAACAATCACTGACGCTAAAGAAGGCTAACAATGAGATCGCTGATCAAAATAAGATATGGCTAAGTAGAAAAGTGATAAGGTTGTGTGTAATGAAGACGTTGTGCAATAAAAATCGTTGCCCAAAGAGTATAACTCGCTAACCAAACTGTCAAAGAGTATTATTCGCTATCATTATCATATCGCAGAGTGTGATAACATTACGATTCAATTGTTGTCCAAATTTTAATATAATTACTGTGATACCAGAAACGGAGTTGTGACATGTGTTATCCTAATAATATGGCTATCAAATACTAAATACACTCAGTATGTTAACATAGTAGAATCGCTAAGATGCATCATAAACAAATCTGTTGAGATATCTTAAAGGGAATCGATGTGGCATCCTAAACAACTCGTTGTCATAACGAAAATTCCACCACGATAGCCAAATAAATGGTTGGAATACATTTGAAAGGAAATGCAAATATATAAAGAGAAAAAAATGCAGACTTATCCCTCCATGTGGAAACGCAGTCGGGTATCAAAATACTTAGTTGGGTATCAAAACACAATCAGATAACATTCGTTTCCATTGATATCATGAGTTGACTGTCAATTAAATGTTAAAAAAAACGTAGTTGTAACAAAATAAAATCGTTGGCATTCAGGGTTCGAAAACATAGGTAACACAAAAGGAAATTTGTCGGGAAGGATTTACGTCTAGGTACAGACTTGTTGTACATAGATCATTGTATTAACTCTATAAATTTACATTATTTGTTGTATCGTTTTACAGAACTAACATCCAATTGATTCGTTGTGTATAGGAATTGCATTTTGGTATTTTGTACCTAGTTTCACTGTAATAACTCTATGCAGAATACAGGTAATAAAAGTTTTTGTCTAATACAGTAAGGTTGTTCGTAAGGATAATTAGGGAATCGTTGGTAAAAAGAGATGGTCCATACAAAAATAAACTCGCTACCATAGATGAACAAGCTACTTACAGTCGCTACAAATTCGTTGTATTAACACAGGGATCGTTGTCAATAAAAAGGTAAAATCGCAAAAACACTTTACAGGTAAAATCATGGTCCCATCAATCAAATCATAGAGTGAATGGAAGCTATTGTTGGCATAAGGATATGAAATCGCAGAGGAAAATCACAGTCAAGGTATTAAATCGCATTGTGAATTTCACCAGTCTATATGGAATAAAATTGCAGAGTAAGAAGATAAATGTATTTCGTTGTCCCATAAATCAAATCGCAAAGGAAAAATTTGTGGTCGAGTGTATCAAAAACTCTGAGTAAATTGCCAATAGAAATAATAAATCACAGAGTAACGATGTAGCTATGTGCCCATAGTGAATTCAAATTGTTTTGTGTAAGATGCCAAGAAGAGTGGGTTGAATGTTGGGTAAGTAAGGGTGAAAATGTAGAGATTAAAACGCAGAGGATAATAAGTGGATCACTAAGAGAGATGATAAACAATCGCAGAGCTATTCAATTGAAAAAAGGCACAAGACAATCCATCAATGAGGAACAATCAACAGGGGTAGACAACTCGGCAAAAACATCTTTCAATCATCATCCATGCACAGAAAAGCAGGGCATTAGAATCTATAGGTCGCTATGCACCGAAGTGATGACCGTCGATTTGACACCTGACCGACTTCTCAGGTGTGGACTGATGATATAGGGATGAGGACAAAGGATAAGGCACAATCTCTTCATAATAATCAATAAAAACAAAACAAAAAAAAATGATCATGGCAATCAGGGGTCGATTTCCAAGGAATCAATTCAATGCAGCGAGCGTAAAGCTATGATGAATTTAAGTTCTTGATTAAAAACAGTAAGTAAAACACTTTCTTTACACAATTAAAAGTACAGAAATGAAAGCGCAAGAACAATATTTATCTACCATTTAAAATAAACGCAGGCGTACCATATCCCAAGTCGACCACTTCGAGTCGTTGTCCCGCGCACTCCATCCATCTCCTGCTTTCTGACCGATGTGACTTCACTGATACCTCCTGTTATCACTCCAAGAAACTCCTTAGGGTTGTAGACTAAGGATGCTTGGTAACTTAGAAATAATGTGTAGATATGCTTGGAACAATGGGGTTTTTAATAATTAGTGTAATAGACAACTCATCATACATCTAAAGAAACAATGCTTTCAAGAAACAATAATCAGATCAAGTCAATTGAAAGGAGAGGATGAAGAACACTATTCTTGATTGCCAAATACAATTGAATGTAGGGCTTAATGCAATATAGAAAGAAATCCTTTACTTCAAGTCTATGAGCTCAATAAAGAGATAACAGTCTTCATAAGCTAAAATAAACTGAAACAAAGTACAGAAAGGGAAAGATGGATATTTCTGATATTGAAAATGAAAGGAAACTGAACTTTATTTCTGTAAATAAGAGTCTATACAGTAGCAAAAAATATCTCCCAGTTTGAACCCTTGTCTCTTAAAAAGATAGGCATTTATAGCCTTTTACAATCAGTTTTTAAGATCCTAAAAACTTGGATATGTATCTAAAAATAGCAATTCAAATCTAACTAAGCAACTTGATAACAAAGACTTAATAACTAGAATAGCATTCGAATTGTCTTCAATATCAAAATTTGACATCTGTATTCTTCAGCTCCTGGAATATGTGATGTTATGAAACATGGCAAAGGCACCTGTCTTGGCAGTTGGATTTATTCAATGTTCATAGTTGATACTTGAGGAAATCAGTTTAGCATGTGGTTCTCAAAAACTCCCACGAATCTCTGATGTAGAGTCTTTTTCGATCAAGTTGTTATCCCTTTGATACTCTAGAACCTCTTTAAAACCTGTGAAAAATGACCTGCTTCGTCCTTATCTTTCAAAAATGCTTTTTCTGCATTCACCAGCTAACTCGCCTTATGATTCGCTGGTTAGCTGGTGAAAGCACTACCTTTCACCAACTAACTGGTTGTAAAATTGCGTTGTGCGCTGGTGAAAGCTCTGCCTTAGCCCAAAATGAACTTTCACCTATAAAACTGTGATTCCATCAAAAACTCAATGTGTCTCTGCTTTATCCCCTTGCATGTTCACAACAACCTGAGCAAGCACTTGCAAATCTGGGTGTGACTTTTGCTTTTGCTTCAACTTTCTGATTTTCCTTTTAAGGCGCTTTGCTAGACACCATAGACTGTTATAGTCTTTGGTGATTTTCTGTTTCCTCTTCTTTTCCTTGACACTTTCATGAGCCAGCTTTTCAAATGCAGAATTTGTTTCTGCAAAATTATCTGACAGCTTCTTGTATCTTTCCTTTATTACTCTCTCTAAGACCTCCTGCTGAGCGATCACTTCTTTGAGATGCTTGATTTTCTGTGTTTTCTTAGACTTAGTGCTCTTTGATGTTTCCCCTTCCTCGGTGTGAGTAAAGGTCTCACAATTCTGTGCAAACTCAATGGACTGTTCAGTACTTTTGATGGCAGGGCTCTCATCTTCTTGCTCTGGTTCTAAGTCTGTGTATGGCAGGTTTAAAATGTTTGTTCTCCTTTCTGTAGGTTGCTCTGTAGTAGTTTCAAAATCCAATTTTTTCTTTGACCTGTGAGATTTCACACCAGAGATTCTGTCTTCTGGAGGTCCTGGAAGGGTTCTCCTCTTCCTCGAGCTGCTTTGAGGAGTCAATTGTCTCTTTCCATTTTTATTTTGTTCATTCATGGGCTGAGTTTGAGTTTCAAAGCCCTCCCAAAAAAGAAAATGTTGCCAGGTCCTTCCCTTCTTTCTTAGCTCCTCCAGGATTATCAATTTAATAAGGCCAAAGTGGCAAAAATTGTTCTTCATGCTTAGAGGTTCAGCTCTAATATTTTTACAGACTTTATTTAAGCTCTTATGCAAGAAGAAAGGTAGATTTAGGAGAGTTTTACCTTTGAAATGGTCTAAGAGCTTGAAATGATACAACATCAGTTTGTCATACCTACCTTCTGAAGTTATGTAGAGTTGGATGCCCTTAAACAAATCATGCCACTCATCTTCTAAATGGGAAACTAGCATGCTCTTCTTCCATGCATTATGTCTGAATTCTTCCTTCAAATATGCTCTGAAATTTAAGTTTTTGGTGGCAGTCGTTTTGAACCAAATCTGGCCCGATCTTGGTAAGTTTGTTGCTGCAGCAATGGTAGCTTCATCCACGATGATCTCCAACGACCCAACACAGGCTTTATTTCCATCAAATGTTTTAGCAAATGCCTCTGCTGTTGATTGGTGACAGCCATTCTGTAGTCTTTCGACATACTCCATACAACCTGCATTTAAGAAGTGCTTTTGCACTTCTGGGTGTGCCTGTAGGAAGGATAGATTGTCCAATTCTTTTCTCAATAACGAGCCACTGTGTCTCCTTTCCATTTGCGATTCAAAACCCCAAACAATTCTACACCCCAAACCCTGCAATTTGTTTTTCGGGCTGAGGTCTTGCACTGGTGAAAACACTCAGCTCTGTCTTTCAACATTAAAAACTTAGCATACATTTGTGGGTGATGCGTGTTGGGGAAGTGATGAGTTGATTTGATGTCACCAGCCAAGTAGTACTGCTCCTGTACCTGCGATAATGGATTCAAATTCTCCATTTCCGACGCCATGATTGTGAAGCATGTGCTACTGAATGAGATCCACTTTGCAATCTGATTTAGACGTGCAAACACGAGTCTCCGTCATTATCCACTTTCACCAGTGCATCATACTTGATTACATGACGTGGGATGAGCGTGTCATCATTTGAATTTTTAAAACGTGGATAAAACACACATGATCCCCGCTTTCACCAGCTAATGGCCCGTGAGAAGTGCTCCTCGGCTGTTGAAAATCGCCGCTTTCACCAGCTAACGACCCGTGAGAAATGCTCCTTAGCTGTTGAAAATCACCACTTTCACCAGCTAACCATCATCTTTAAAACAAGCGTTATCTGTTGAAAGCATTTTGTGAAAATTTTAAAGAGAAGACCTTTATGGGTCGTCTTATTTCTAAGACAAAAATCAAAACCTAAGTCTTGCCACTAGAAAACTTAAAATGAATTTGGAGAAAACTACTAATAGCCATGCTATCAACCAAAAATGAAACCAAAGTGACTGATTCACTTTGGGAGCTAACACCTCCCATCCAACGCTAGGGGTACTCTTCTTCCCCTTGAGCCCCCCGAGCCGCAAAGGGGCCATGCACACTAAACCAAAGAAAAGCTATCAACCATCTCGCCTCGCAAGGTCAAGCTACCACTCGTTACCCGAGCTGGGTATCCCAACTCCCATAAGATAAGCTAGTCAAGACAAAAATTTTGTAGTGTAACGTTACGCATAAAAGATGATCCCATACTCCTCATCCTCCATCCTTTTTATAGGGTTTCTAAGTGATTTATTTCCCAATTTCTCATTTAATTTAATTTTCATTAATTTATTTCAAAAAAAATCTCCCTCGTACACATGTCACCCATCCCCCTATTTGCACCAAAAATTAATTTCATTAATTATTTAATTACTCCTATTTCCCTCACCCACCAAAAAGCATTGCTAAAATTGCTCCCTAGTGACACCATATTCCCTTACACATTTTAAATGACTTACACCCTTACAAAATTCCTAATTGAGTTCATATTTAGAAAGTTCTTAATGGCAAGATTCCTTACTAAGTTAGTCATTATGTTTTTTCCTTATGTTTCCCTTTTTCTTTATGTTTCCCCCGTTTTCCCTTAATTTCCTATTTCTTTTAAGTTTCCCTCTTTTCCCTTTTTATCTTAAACTCAAATTAGCAAGTGTAGAAAAATTACCTTTTACCCCTTTTTCTTTTTAATTAATAAATTTTAATTAGAAAATGTAGAAAAACAATCAATTCCCTTTTAAAATTTTAATCCCTCAATATAATTTGATTTTATAAATTAATTGAATTTCTTACCCCCTTCTCGTCACATGTTTAATTATGATTATATTAATTTTTTTTTACCACAAGTATCACTTAGACCTAGATTTTAATTTCCTAGGCTAGGTGGCATTTTAATTAGGGAAAATGTTTTTAAATATCACTTATCATTTCATTCATTTTAAGGCCAACTAGGTTTATTCACTTACCCGTTGAAATCACGACGTGCCCTTCAAGATGCACTAGGTGCTCCAAGGGTGCCACTCACCTTTTTTTGTCTTCCTTGCATGACATGCCCTTCAGGACGCACTACGTGCTCCAAGGGTGCCACTCACCTCTTTCCCTTTTCCTTGCACGACATTCCCTTCAAGACGCACTACGTGCTCCAAGGGTGCCACTCGCCACTTTACTGACTTGGTAGGCATCAAAAACCCCTGGAGTCAATACTCCACCGGTGATCTTATGGGAGACTAAGGACCTCTAAGGAATAACTCCCCTGCCTTATTGTGCGCCCCTTAGAATCATCGTGATCGGCTGTCGCAGTTTTCCCTCATGGCATCGTGGGTCTTCTCGAACAAGGTAATCGTTAACCTAGAGTTAGAACCACGGTGGGAGTGATAGTAGGTTGTGGCAGGGATGTTGTCCACACCTCTCCCTCAATGTCTCTGGTTGTCGTGCGTGACCCCTCTACTCCACATGTGAGTCTGGTCGTCAAGCTATCGTCAGCCTGCATCATCAACAAATCATATCAGCAATAATAATCAATCATCATAACATCCAATCAGATGTACATATGTCATATCTACAACAATAAAACCCCAATAGTCCACTCCCTGACTCGATTCGGAGTCCAAGGGGTTTCATCGATGCCTTTGCATCCTCGAGGTCCAAATTCCTACACACTCAGGAGAACCGAGTCAATAGCACATGTATGTGTCATTACAACAAAAAAACATGTCATCATATCCATAATGCCTCATAACCTTAATCAAATGCCCAATAGTATAATAATCTGGATCACTTGCAAGAAAGTGTCCTCAAAGAATAAGTTTGCTCAGTGCACGCAAGAGTGGGATGTTACATACACCCCCTCTTGGTCTAAACTTCATCTCAAAGTTTCACAATATATAAGTGCAAAAATAATGTGTATCAAAGTATCATAAGTCTATCTATCAAACAAAAATGGAAACTATTGGCGCATATCATATGCGTCCTCCCAGGCCGCCAAGTGAAGACTACAGTTGTCCCACTGGACCTTGACCTAATCTACTGTTCAACACCATATTTATCGAATTTGATGATCCAATATGTGGATCGGCTCAGCCGTGAGCGTCCCCTCATCTGACACCTGCAAGGAAATCATGTCAATAACATGTGTAGGATTACTAATATAATGTCTCAAAATAGATATGTGAAAAACATCATGCATACGCCTCAAAGAATCAAGCAAGTCTAGTTGATAGGCCATGGACCCCTTCCTTTCCACAATCTCAAAACGTCCCATGAACCTAGGAGAGATTTTATCACCCTTTCCAAATTTGATCGAACTCTTATGCGATTTTCCCGCAAGAAGACTCGATCGTCAACTTCGTAACTATGGTCGACACAGTGCACATCAGCACAACTCTTTTTCTGATCCTACACTTCTTTGATCCTTTGTCTTATTGTTTTCATTTGATCTTCCATTTCTTGGATAACTTCTAGTCCCACCGGGACCCCATCCTCAAGACGATCCCAACTCAAAGGCGTCTGACACAGTTGCCCATAAAGAAACTCGAAAGGCACCATCTTAATGGTGCTTTGGTAACTGTTGTTATATGTGAATTCTACCAGTGGCAAGAATTCTTCCCAACGCTTATGTTGGTCCATCACATACATGTGCAACATGTCTTGCAAGACTTGGTTTTTTCGCTCGGTCTACCTGACTGTCTCTAGGTGATACACCGAAGTTAAGTTGGGTTCCCAATGCCTCTTGGAAACTAGTCCAAAATCATCCGGTAAACACCGATCCTCGATCGGATAAAATCCTCTTAGGCATGCCATGTAGCCTCACAATCTCACTCATGAAAACTCTAGCTATGTCACGTGCCTAATATGTCATACGCACAGGAATAAAATTAGCACTCTTCGTTAGAGTGTCGACAACCACAAAAATCAAGTCGTGCCTCCTTGTCGTTAGTGGCAATCCAACAGTGAAATCCATCGAAAGGACCTCCCATTTCGATTCTGGAATACCGTGTGGTTGTAGTAATCCTGTTGGATGTCTATGTTCAACCTTCACCTGCTGACATTCTAGACATCTAACCACATAGTTGACTATGTCGGCCTTCATTCCTTTCCAGAAGAATAAGGGTTTAAGGTCTACCCTCATCTTCGTGACTCCCAAGCGAGCCATGTACACTACTTTGTGAGCCTCATTTAGGATCAAACTCCTCAACTCATCGTTCGGTGGTACGTAAATCCGATTTTCAAACCTCCATAATCCATCATCGTCAAACGTAAATCCTTCAAATCTTGGTACCATCATTGTGTTTTGTCCGATAAAATCATTGACCTCTTTCTACCAGTCATCGTCATGCTGTAAAATTAGAATATTTTCATGTAGATTCATCTGAAGAGGAACCACCGAAAGGATGGGTGGTCTCTGAATCAATGCATTATTCACTCTGTTCATTGTTCATACTTGCATGTGCCATAATGGAGTAGGTAGCTTCTCTTTGAAAGACAACCAAAGTACATTTTAGTTTGACAGTTTGCTTTATTTTCAACATGCATAATTTAGATTAGTCTATACTCTTGACATTAGAATTACCTCTCTTACGGGTGTCTTATAACTCTGTTGATTACGAATCCTAGATTGATGATTAATGAGTGAATTATAATAATCATATAAATAGCATAACACTTATGTGTCAACACAGTTCAAAACCAAGAAACTAAGTTCCTTCCAGTTGGGCCTCCACCACTTCAATCCTCCACCAAAGGCAAGCTGAAAGAAAAGATACAATGAAGTTCTCAATCAAATAAGGGAAGAGCTTGGGGATTGAACATTGTGTTCAGAATTAAAGGACAAAAGGGTGCAGACTCAATATGAAGTAAATAATTTCTCCAGAGTAACTTTGCTCTCAAAGTTGAATTCTTTCTCCTTTTTTCCATAGCTCGGAATTGGCCCATTTATAGCCTTCAAATGGAACTAAAGGGTCGAGTCGGAACATTTCTAGTATATGGAAGGCCAAGGGTCATAGATCTCCTGTCGTGACATGGAAACCCGACACTAATTTTCATTTTTGGGCACAAATCCTGATGTATGTGAGTTGTAGTGGTGCAGCCTGAGTATATGCATGTTGTATAGTAGGCAAGGTGCACACATGTGGAAAAATATGTATTTTTAGCTCTGGGATTTACAAGCAGGGATGATAAGTCTGCATAGGGAAATGGAAAAAGGCCTGTTGTGAAAGATTGCATAGGGTGAGGCAAATCTTGCTATAACAACTACATCTGTCATATAGAGACCATATAGACTGAATCCAATATATAAGAAGAAAGTGAAAGAAGAAATTGATAGAATGTTAGAAGCTAGAATTATAGAACTAGTAGAAGAATATGAATGGATAAGCCTGATGGTAGTGCAAGAAAAGAAACAAGGAGGGATAAGGATTTGTGTAGACCTGAGGAAACTGAATGATGCTTTCCTAAATGACCCTTTCCCCACCCCTTTCATAGATGAGGTATTAGAGAATGTGGGAGGCTAGGAGGCATACTCATTTACAAATGGATTCTCAGGTTACCATCAGATCAAGATAGCCCCATAAGATAGATACAAGACCACTTTTTCTACAAAATGGGGATCGTACCAATACACGGTCATGCCTTTTGGGATGAATAATTCACCAGCTATATTTTCAAGGGTAGTAATAGTTTAATTTAAGGAGTTCATAAATCAGTTTTTAGAAGTGTATCTGGATGATTGGACCGTATATAGTATGTTAAAAGACCATGTGGAATTGTTAATGTTGATGTTGGAAATATCCAGGTAGTGTGAGTTATCATTGAATATCAAGAAGTGCATTTTTGGGACACCTTTTGGAATATTGTTGGGACATATAGTCTGTAAACAAGGCTTGTTAGTAGATCCTGCTAAGATTGCATTCATTGTTAATTTACCACCACAAAAATTAGTGCACCAGTTGAGAGAAACATTGGTACATACATGCTACTACAAGAAATTTATAAAAGGGTATGCGCAGATCACTATGCCAATGGAGAAACTGCTAAAGAATGATACTAAATTATAGTGGAATGAGGACTGTCAACAAGGTTTGGACACTCTAAAAGAAGCAATGGTCACAACATCATCTATAGCACTTGGGGAAATTCTGGTGCAACCAGGAGTAGAGGATTTAGATCATCCTATAGCATTTGCTAGCCGGAAACTGTCCGAATCATAGCAGAACTACAACACTACAGAAAGAGAAGGCCTAGCTATGGTCTATGCACTTCATAAGTTTAGACATTACTTACTGGGAAAACACTTTAAGATGTTCACAGATCATTCAGCCCTCAAATACCTAGTCAACAAACCAATGTTGGGGAGGAGGATATGTATATGGTTACTATTATTTTAGGAATTTGACTTTGAAGTGATAGTCAAACCAGGGAAGCTAAATGTAGGACCTGATCACCTGTCAAAGGTAACCAATGGAGAATAACCTACCAACTTGGAAGACTACTTCCCTGATGCACAGTTATTTTCAGTCCAAGTAACTGACGAATATTTTGCTGACATCATTGAATACTTGAGTACAAGGACTGCGCCACAAGATTTTAACACTACACAGAAGAAAAATATGGTAGTCAGAGTTGCAAACTATCAATTGATTGCAAGACATTTATACAAGATGGGTGCAGAAAACATTTTGAGAACATGCATACTAGAACCTGAAAGGCTTGGGATTTTGGAAGAATCTCATGAGGGAATAGCTGGAGGACATTATGCAAGAAAATATACCGCACAGGAAGGACTGTGGTGGCCAACAATTCATAGAGATGCTAAGGAATATTTCCAGAGATGCGATTTATGTCAGAGGGTTGGTAAACCTAATAGAAGGGATGAGATTCCCCTAAGACCACAAGTAACTTTGCAGGTATTTGAAAAATGGGCAATAGACTTTGTAGGACCAATTAATCCACCAGAAAAAAGATCAAGAGCAATATATATCATTACTGCAACATAATACTTAACAAGATGGGCAGAAGCAGCACCAATCAAAGATTGTAGTGCAAAGACAACAACACATTTCTTATTTTAACAAGTGATTACTAGATTTGGTTTTCCAAGGATTTTGATGAGTGACCAAGGTAATCACTTTATCAACAACACTATCAAGGCTATGACTGAGGAGTTTTAAGTCTATCATTAGAAGAGTACACCATACCATCCTCAAGCAAATGGAATAGTAGAAGCCTTCAATAAGATCTTGGAGAATGCTTTGAAAAAGATCTGCAATGTCAACGGGGATGATTGGGATTTGAAGATACCACTTCTTGGGCTGACCCAGATTCAGATCTGAACAACTTCCAACAAATCCCTCTAAAACTATCGACCCTCCTGATAAACCAGAAGGAAACATGGCACATAGGATGTACTGCGCAGTCTCACCCGAGATAGTTCTATAGGTGACTGCAATGCTCAAATTCTTGCAATATGGGAAAGAGTGGGGATATGAGATCTTATTTCATCTTCTTATGCCTTGATCTAGTTGTTCTTTCTATTCTTCTTATAATTTATTCCCATGTTAAGTCTATGCATGCATTCTAACGTATGTAACATATAACAAATCTCACAGAATTATCCATTCATCCATTCATAATCTAACTACTTACATAAATCACTTATGCAATAAACACATCACATAACACATTACACAAGTGTTACCATGGTTCACCCCCTCCTTGGATACATCCACAAAGATCTGGCTCTTAGGATCTTTTATTATGGTTCTGTAATATATGGCACCGCGCGCACTACAACTCCATTCATACTATCATGAAACAAACTTCATGACCTTTCTGAGGCTGACTAGACTGCACTAGGCTCCTTAGACTGTGATCTAACCCTCAAGGTCTAGTTATTTTTCTCTCCTACACTCAACGGCTTACAAAAAGGTATCATATTCTACAATCATTCTCCTTACCAACCAAAATTGTATTCTCTAATATTCTCCCACGATAACCCCCGACCTAGACCTCCTAGGTACTTATTTATACTTATTTTTGAATTATCATCCATTAAAATCGCTTACAAAAACCCTAACCCTAAAGTGGTTAGGTTTCCCTGCATGCACACCTTGCAGGCTTTCCTCGCACCTGTTGATTTTCCTCTTTTTTTCGGCATCACTTTTCCTTTATTTCTGATGTCAATTTTCCTTAATTTTCGGTGCACTCCCCTGTTTTCCAGCGCTTCTTTAATTCCTTCAAAAATTCTTCGATTTCTCCCAAAATTGGCCTGCGCCAACACAAGTCAAATCACTTGAGGTAACCCCTAAGGATATATACATATATATTGATTGGCTATGCTTAAGTTTTCCCTAATCATTGGTTGATAGTTCAATCTGCATAATCCATGAAGTAATCATATTACTCCATTTATCTTGGGTATGTAGATTAATCTATTTCTGAGGAGGTGTGTTAGCCTCACTCAATCCCCTTGAGAGTAAGACATTGTAATGTAATCATCATCATTGCTTTCATCATCATTATGATAATCAAGCTACATTATTCATGTTGAATTTTCATGTGTTACAATAATTATTTTCCATATCTATCTTGTCCATCTCTATCTCTATTTTAATCCATGTCTATGAGAATGAGTCACATGAAAAATCTCTATCTTGTCTATCTCTATCTTTATTTTAATCCATGTGTATGATAATGAGTCACATGAAAAAGTATTTATGATTTAATATTTGGAATATTTGAATTATTTTAAGGTTAGTTTAATTGGTTCTCATCGGTATTGTAGGGTGTTTGATTAGTTCTTGATGATTAGATATATTAGTTTATGCCGATAGATTTAGTAAGGATGTCTATTATATTTTCAAATCCATAGGGGGTAGGATATGTACACCTCCATAGAAATTAGTAGTCAAATTGTTGCTTGTCCCACAAACAAGGGGATCTCATACACCAATTTGGTGTCTGCATTGGTCGTGACCTTATATATATATAT
>ML800118.1:0-13930 GCA_009831015.1 Picea engelmannii
CATGCATATTTATTTGAGGTTACAAAAATAGGTTGTTAGTTGTTAAACCAATGTGTACTATATAGAGTTACCTTTTTTTGCATTTTGTTTTTTGTTATTGTCCGGTGCAACCTCAATTATTTGACTTTCCTGGCTATTTTGGAAAGTAGTTGCTAGAGAATAGTGATTGAGGAATCATTGCAATTAGCTTCAACATCTCACCTCAAAAGAAAATAACTGCAAAGAATAGGACATGCCTATTAAGTAGAAATCGGATAGAATTTTGTACCTTTTCAAATCAAAATCATTATCTCACATGAGCAGTTCATCAATCTTAGCCTTTGGAGGGGTTTTGTGAAGTATTTTGTTGCTCTCCATGATTTCCTCATGTGTAGGGATTGTGGATTTATATATTTAATGACATTTCACAGGTTTCATTTTAAGCTGTTGCCAACAACTCCAAGTTGGAGACACAAGTTTTTTAATGGTTAATTAGGTGAATTTTTCATATTTATGTAGATTGATTTGAGAATGTTAGAACTATTAAGGATCAGGCTCCCTGGTACCCTACAACCACAACTTCACATACGGGTATATTTATAGGAAAACAGATTGATTAGCATGCAATGAAACCTACTCATAAGATAAGATAAGATAATTTTATTAATCTCCAACAAATGAACAAAAGATAGGTCAATAAGACTAGAGAGGTGGTTGGCGATCATCCATCATATTGGGAATCAGTGAGGGATGAATCATGCCCATCAAGAAACCTCTTATGTAGCTGAAACTCTCATGGTCAATGCCACTTGATGCTCATTGCCATTATCCATGCAGTCAAAACACACACCATCCCGGCTCAGTAATTTGTGTCTCCACACACTCAGCAAAGCCATCATCACTTGTATTCATAAGAAATAGTGGATAATTATGAAGGTAGTTGACCCCTGAAAGTATTACCACACTGGAAGGCATTGTATGCTATTGCAACTGTTATAATTTTAATAACACTGTTGATCCCCAATGGTGGCAACCCTCTGAATGGTATTGTACCCCAATGCAGCATAATCAATAAGAATTTAATATCATTATAGGAGTAGAAATAGACTATAGTACAAGCTTATGATCACCAATTTCTAGGCTATACCTAAGGCTTATAACGATGCATTAATGGAAACAATCGTTTCTTCTTATAGAGGAGAGTAACAGAGCAATCAAGGAGAATTATTCCATTTCAAAAGTAGAGCTACACATATGAAAAATATCTCAATAGGATGCAGAGGGCTGTATTTTTATGGGACCATATGATGAATTTCCGACTTCATATGCAAAAGTTATGGTCATTCAAAGTTACTGCCCTACAGGTTAAAATTCCTAGTGATTTTCGAATTTCTTTCAAAGGGGAGAGAACATGTGCAATTTTGGGAAAAAATGTCAGCTGTTTTGCCTATAAAGTTTCAATAGTAGTCTGTACCCCCTCATTAATAGGTCTACCCATTCCTTCATTGCAGTTCAGTTTGCCACAATTAACATAGGCCAACCTTTCATTTATTGCAATGTGGAAGCCTGCATGTAGTGTAGGTTAGTCCTCTTTAAATGGGTGTATTTTTTATAAAATTAATAAATTTTATAAATTTCTTTCATTTTTCTTAAAACTTTTCATTCTCTTCCTTGTAATGAAGCCTGAATTTATTCCCTCCCATTAAATGTGCTCAGTACAATTGTCATTGAAGTATGGTATGTACTATGAATGCTGTTTGATGTGTAGTAATTCTACATTTTAACATATAGCACAACAGTTAATTAGTGGTTAGTAAGGCTGTCATTGGTGAATCGATATTCAATATGGCTGTTATTGATGGGGCAATGAATGCTATTCCTATTGCTGCATGGAATTCTTATGCAGACTCATAACAAAAACAATAGTTAGACTCCAAAGGTTATTTACCTGTTTATTGTCTCCTTGAATGAGGAGAAGTACTTCTACTGCCATACCAAGTAATATGAACAACTATTTCTGTTTAGGAACTATAGCACATTTCAAATTTTTAATTTTGTGTATCTTGCATATAAACTGTTATATTGACAGGAAAAGCCAAAAAATCACTTGGATATGCGACATCGCTTGGACTCAAGGGGTCAACGTGAAGGAAAAGTGATTGATTACAAGTATCTTCTCAAACTTAAAAGGCCCTTTTACAATGAATGTTAAGTAATGTTAGTTCTCTTCAGTTACAAATTGTTGCCATATGCAATGTGTATTGACTTTCTTGTCACGACTGTATGTCTCAAGAGCACCAGGTTTGTTTCATTTGGAAGTATGTTGAGATTTTTAGAAATAATTATTCAATGTGTATTGCCACTTTGACTTGTTGAACTAGGTACAGATTTTAATATGTTTAAACTTTAAAATGGACTTAACAAATCTCATACTCCAAGTCAAGAAATTTTTCAAAATGGATGGAATCATGGGAAGCATGCTTTATATGGAAAAGGCTGGTATGACATAATTCTGAAAGGAATATACATCGAACACTGATGAGGTTGCTCATAAGAACTATGTCTGATGTGCTTAATTAATCTAACTGCCAGTATAAGCTACCTAATTTTGTTCTCTATTCAAATTTCAGATTTTTGAAATTTGTTTCATAGTTCTTGATGGTGGGATTATTGCAAGGTTTCAAGCAGTTGAGTTGTTTTGGCTGATGGCATTGCTAAGCTTTCTGCACACTCAAACTAGGTTCCATTATTAACTGAAACTGTGATGTATACTGTCCTGGTTTTCTCTTTTTGTAACTTATTCTCTGTTTTAAAGTTATAGTCAATCAAGGACATGCCTGGCTATCTGTCTAGTGGTCTTTGTGTTTGATTTAATTATAATTATCTTGCCAATTTGTATAACAAGGCAGTCATAAAACTAATAATTACATTATAGGTGGAATGGAGAATGAGGTGAAGAGTGCCCGCTGTGCCCATTGTGACTCTTGACCCCAATGACCCAGAGCTGGCGATCTGGTGTTCGATCAGGGCTGTGCCACCATTAACCCTTTGTATGAGAAGCGGGTTTATTCCAGGCGTAGCCATTCTAGCAAACACAGTGAAACCCAAGAGTACATTTTTCCAGTTGTTGATGATTCAAAGAAAAACGTGGTTCGGTCTCTCAATGCCCGACTTGCATTACCTGCTGACCATTCCTCAGCTATAGAGCCCCTGCCTGTTGCTAGTCACGGGCCGCGTCACGATGCCCCTATCCATCAAGTTTATCTCCTGCTTTGGATCTGTTCTGGTAATGGAAGAGATCACGCCCTTTGTCATTGGTATATTTGATCCTCCTCAACCTCAAACACTCAACTAGGTTCCATTATTAACTGAAACTGTGTTGTATACTGTCCTGGTATTTTTTTTTGTGCAACTTATTCTCTGTTTTATAGTTATAGTCAATCAAAGACATGCCTAGCTATCTGTCTAGTGGTCTTTGTGTTTGATTTAGTTATAATTATCTTGCCAATTTGTATAACAAGACAATCATAAAACTAATAATTACATGATAGGTGGAATAAAGAATGGAGAATGAGGTGAAGAATGCCCGTTGTGTCCATTGCGATCCTTCACCCCAATCACCTAGAGCTGGTGATCTAGTGTTTGATCAGGGTTGTGCCACCATTAACCCTTTTTATGAGAAGTCGATTTATTCCAGGCATAGCCGTCTAGCGAATGCAACCAAACCCAAGAGTACGTTTTTTTGGTTGTTGATGATTCAAAGAAAAAAGTGGTTTGGTCTCTCAATGCCTGACTTGCATTACATGCTGACCCTTCCTTGGCTATAGAGCCCCTGCTTGTTTCTAGTCATGGGTCGCCTCACAATGCCCCCACACATCAGTTTATGCCCTACTTCGGATCTGTTCCGGTAATAAAAGAGATAGCGCCCTTTGTCATCACCATCTTTGGTTCTCCTCAACTTCAAACACTATCCACCACAGATGAGCCTTAGACGATGGTGGTCAAAGTGATGAAGGACCGGTTCTTTGTGGATTGTGCTCTGGTTATTGAGCTCCACAAACAGTGACAACATGAGGACATTTGGTCCGAGGTTCCATTGCATATTGACTTTGAGAGCCAAAGGAAGGAGATTGAAGGTGTGGAGTACCCAGTGGTATTGCATGCAGATGGATCAGGGCATGCATGCAAACATAGCTAGCACCAACAGTTTGAGCGTGGTACAGAACTGCCCATGCAACCTGTTGGTACTATTAACACTGAAAACCATTTGGTTTAAAGGTAACCAGGGATGGTGCCAATGTCACCTTGCATAATCATTTTGCACTTCAGGCTAGTGTTTGCTAGCCTCAGGGGAATCCCGATGCAATGTGGAGATAAAATATATAAGCCCAGGAAACAAAATATCCTTCCAAATTACGAAAATAACTTTCTGTTATGTAAAAATTTGACCTACAATCTGTGTGAAATAAATTTGGACAACAAGCTATAATGCAGATTTACTCCCAAATAATTAAGTCTACCTTGGCACCATGCAAATCTACTTTAAAACGCTTCAAATCTGCTCTGCTCTTAAAAGTGCAGATGTGTGTGTAAGAAAACCAAAAACAGCAAGCTTAAAGTCTGGAAATTAGTAACTGTGACCGTAGTGTCTTGAATTCCATGGGTGATGGAGTAGAAAATCAATTAAGTGGGAGTAATTCCTAATATGAATTGATTCAGAAAATTCAAGTAAAGTAAGCAAACATATAAAAAAACTGAGATTTAGCCACCAAATAAGCTGGTACCTTTATTCCAAAGCTGCAAGTTCTACAAAAGTTGGAGATATTGGCTTCAACTACAAAGCACTCCAGGGGACGTCAAACTGCTTTTAAAGCACCATCTCTTACCAAGTCCAAGGATGGAATCACAAGGATAGGTTGAGATTGATCTCTAACTCTAATTGAATAATGTGCTCTTTCACACTCAAATCAAAAGAATGGGATGAGAAGACAAGAGAACTTGAGCAATGAATGAACAATAATCCTCACCACCTCTCCAACTCTTATGCATTGAGCTTTTGGGGTGTACAAAGAGTATTTGTTTGATAGAAGAGATAAAAATAGTGAGAAGTCAAGAAAATAAACTCTCAAAGAGGGTTCACGAGAGAAAGAATAAGAATGCCCTCAAAAGATCAAATATTGCGAACAATAAGCCTCCATTAGTGTGCCCTAACTCCTAGAATAGTTGAAGTGTGAAGATGGAACTCTAGTATGCAAAGAGTAGGACAAGAAAATCGCCTCCCACTTTGAATAGATCAACCTCTTGAAAATAGAACTCCAACCTTCAAATAAAGACCACGTAATGTGCCTCAAGGTGGAATAATGCATGATAAAGTGAGAAGAATCCTTCGAGGCGAATTCTCGTAAGGCAAAAATAGGTTTTTACTTGAAAAGCAAGTCAAGTCTGAACTTGGAATGAAACAATGTAAAAATAGTAGGAGGCTAGTTTGTGCACCATCTAAAAGTCAACAATCTCTAGTTCAAAATGAGGAACAACTATCCTAAGTCAAAAATAGAATGCAAACAACCAAAAATAAGGCAATGGGAGTCTCCTCATGAGGTGCGCCCTAGATATCCAATTTAGAAGGCCTCTATATAAGTAAATCTTTGAAAATAGTTGTAATAAAGGCCATGAATCAAACTCCAAGAATAGGGCATCTAAAGATAATAAAACCATCTCCAGAGAGGGCGCCTTCTCCTAGGATAAGAATATAGGGCAAAGGAAGTTTCCTCATCAAGTGCACCTTGGCTCTGAGGATAGAACATTTATACATAGAGAATCCCTTGAAATAGCAATCCACCATGAACTAGAGTCAATCGAAGTGGAACTAGAGCTCAAAATAGCATGTCATGCTCATGTAGGGTGCATCCTCCTAGGTCATAGATAGCAGCGATGAAGGTCACCAATAAGCTTGAGGAAGCTTCCTCACATCGAGCGCTCAGGGTCTTGGTCAACTTAGTCAAAAGTGGACCCTTCTAGGCTAGTGTGCCTTAGGTCTCCAGATATAGCTGCTGTAGCTCTAGTGAAGCCCATCAAGCACCTCCTAGAATGCTCCAAAGTGATTCGGAAGTCGAAAAATTGACCAAAAACCAAACTTCTTGGAATTGTGTGAAGTTTGACCCACATGCTATATGAAATACTAGGTGTCCAAAATAAGGCCAAATCTCGATAAATCTCATGGCTAAAAATAGATAAAAAATCCACAATCTTTGATCGTCACCAAACTTCACCCCCATGCTATTCTCGATACTGGGTTTTTGAAAATGTGATCATTTGAAAACTGAAAATTTCTATTTTTAGACCTCAAGTTGACCCAGTTTGATTGGCTTTAACTGAGGCCCAAAATATCTTGGAACTTCACACAAATGAAATCTCATGCTTATCTCTCCAATGGGTATCCAAATCTACTCTCATATTTCCAGAAAGATAAATTCTAAAAATAGAAATTTTCCAAGATGGTGAATCTTGAAAATCTGAAAGCACCCAGTTGTAGAATTCAATACAGGTCTCCAAAATAGTTCTTTAGAACCTTGAATTGGAAACCTGCTAAAAATAGGTCTCTGGAAGCCTGAATTGGAAACCTACTAAAAATAGATCTCTGGAAGCTTGAATTAGAAACCTGCTAAAAATAGGTCTCTAGAAGCCTGAATTAGAAACCTACTAAAAATAGCACAAGATGTGCCATCCTCCTAGAATACTGATCTCTCGATAATCTCCAAACACTTGTGCAATGCAACTCTAGAACAAAGGTTGCGCTAGAACACGGAGTTGCAGCAGTGTATCCATATAGCTAAGCACGATGCCTAATGGTGAGCTCTGTAATGTTGAGTTCACCTCCTATGATGTCCACGAACTGTCGATGTTGAATGGTGAACTTTGTAATCTTGAGCTCACTCCATATAATGTCTAGGATCATATGCTGGAACTCCACACCCAAAGTTGTGGAATCAAATCCAGTGTTAATAGTACTGCAGAAAAACCTCTAGAAGAGCATGCTGTAGTGAATGGTACACTTCCGCTTAACCCTAAAGGTGACTTCAATTTTTTCTTGAACAGTGCACCCAAGGAAGATAGAATTTGGAACACTGAGGAGTGATTTTGTTCTTCCTTCGGAAAATGCTAGACGAGGAGGAATTTAACAAATGGTATATTCTGAACTGGGAGACTAAAGGGATCTCATTACACACGTATTGGTGTCTCAGATCCAAATACTTGTGCCTCCTATTCAACTCTGCCGCTGCTGCTAGACAAGTGCTACAGTATTGTACTTGGAATATCGTTGGCTTTCTAGCTTACGTCTTGTCCTGGCGATTAAAATTCAACTCAGATGACAGATCTCAAGCACACTATCCTCTCTGGGTCGAGTTCCCTGGGCTCCATGCCTATCTTCGTCCTTTTGTTGATCTCTTTGCGCAGAGGTTTGGCAAACTGTTAATCCCTGATGGCTGGTGTAACTCTTTGAGATCAAATCCGCATGTGCGTGTCAAAGTTAATCTTCAGAAGAAACTCCCCCAGTTTATTTGTGAGTTCACTATGTGCTAATGAACAAATTTGTACTAAGAAGACGAACAAATCAGTGATATAACTATAGGCAATCTAACTTGTCACTGCTAGATGCCTCTCCATTCGGTCTGGTGCTTTTCCAGCCACAGGGGGGGGTGTATGTTTGTGTGCTGTTCGCTAGTGTATAAAATCTGTGTATAAATTAGAATTAAACCAGCACAGAAAGCTGCCCTCAAAGCACCCAAGAGCACCAGAGAACCAGATAAAAACTTATGAATTAAATTATATAGGGTTGAGATTAGTTTCTTAATTAAAATTTCAGCAGTGATTAGATGGCAAAGTTGAAAAGAAAATGCGTCCCGAGTGAAAGGAAGATTCAAAACAAGTGCATAATAATGACTGTTACCACACAATCTAGCACCAAGTGCAAAGCCTTCACAAGGCACCAAGACTAGTGGAACATCGGAAGATATCACCACTGTCACCTAGCCAACAACTTCCCTCTCTTTAGTGAAGGAGTAAATCCAACACAATGGAGGCTTCCCCAGTAGCCTCCAAGAATCCCTAGGCAAGATACAATCAATTCGAGGGCCTCCCGGGTAGCTACTCAATCTACCACCAATGAAATAAGATAAACAAAGTAAGGATAAGGTGGTAAGACAATGCAGTTTCCAGATTTGAAATGGTGAGGATCTAGGTCAATCTCGGAGGTTTTCCAAGTCAAATTTAGGTTCAAGAGAATCCCCAAACACTATAAAAGAAGAAAAAGCTAAAGGCTGTTATAAGACTTGAAAGAAATATATCAATTTACAGCAGAAATACAAATTATTACAGCAGCAATAAAATCAGCCCTTTAACAAGTAATAAACCAATGAAACATGAGGGCTAAACCATGAACTAAATTAGGGTTTAATTAACTAACAAAATTAGAAATTTAAGAGGCATATAACAGCCCTAAAATCCTAGACGTCCAGCCTTAGATGGCTGTAATAATAAATCAGCAGTGTAAATTTATGGTTTAAGAATGTTTATTAGGTCAACAACATGAATATAAGTCAAAACGTCTTAGTCTTTTGTGGTTAAATGAATATTTGCTGTTATAAAACCCTAACTTAACCCTAAAACAGTAAAAAGAGAGTAAAATTCAGAATTTAATGATGGACTATTGGGAGAATGATTAGTGTCTACTATATTTTTGGGCATATGGGGTCAATTATGGACTCCTTTGAAGAGATGTGAGTGGATACTAGGGTGATATCTAGGGTTGTTCACTACTAACCCTAGAAGATCCTCCTAGTTTATCACTAGATCTTCAAAGATCGTTCAAGGGAAGGTTCTTCACTAGTAAGCTTCCAAGAGTCTTAACAAGAAGGGCTTGTTCAAGCAAAGATCTAAGAGAATGCTTAACCAACACTAGAGAAGCAACATTACACTTACATAAATTCATGAACAAAACCACAAGATAACAAGAGACCACTTACTCAAGAAATCTTTTATCCATCAAAACCCTAGCAATGAACATCCATGAAGTAGCAAAGCATCCACAAGCACATCTTCTCCAAAAATTCTCTCTAACTAGCCATCCATAGCATTTTTCATAAGAGAGTATAGTAGACAAGTAGTGATAAATCTCCACAAGTAGCAACGATTTACAAGTGAGAAGTGCTTCTCTTATTTATATGAGAGATCTAGCACCCTTTTTCACACAATAGAAGCCCTAAAACATAAAATAATGCCTTTATCTCTCACAAACCCTAGAGATAAGGCAACAAGACATAAAGTATACATGATGCATGAGTGGATAGGTCACTAAGACCCCCCATGATGCCTACAAGACGAAGTAAAGTAGCTAAAACATCAAATAGTCCCTCAAGCTCACATGTGTGGCATGTGTGGCATCAAAAAGTGGACGAATCTCTCAAAGATGAGGTGTAGGGGCTCTAAATGTGAAACCTTGCCATGAAAGGGTGCAATGTTCATCTCCAAGTATTGTATCAATCTCCCAAGAGGTGTGATGCCATCAAAAAGGTGCCATATCATCATCAAGAAGCCCAACGTCCCCTCAAAAGGTGCAACATCCCATCAAGAGGTGTCAAATCATCATCAAAGTGTAATTTCCCATCATTAGAAGGGGTGACATCATACCTGTTGCCGCCTTTATACACACTTGGACTATCGTGGAAGAAATCTTCAATCCACTCAGTGTCTCCTTGGGGGCAAGTCTTGAGTCAAGGTGCTGTCACCTGATCCTCGACTCCTCCATCTAGGCCAACTCCTAGCGAAGCCAAGGGGGGTAGTCCCTAACAAATATACTATGGCTTTTAAGCTACTCTAAGCTAAGAAACCACTCTAGGAGTTTATTGCAGAATAAAACATTTATACAGAGGCATTCAACACATTCATTCGATAGATAAGATAATCAAAATAGAATAGATGTCCAACCATAAAAGATACATGCATAATAAAGTAAGGATACAATGTCAACAAGAGTTATAACAGTTATTAGACAATCATTATATTGAGAATGAAATACTGCTCATGAAATAGAAAGTTGTAAACATGAAACCAATGCCTTAAAGGTATCGTGGGCAGTTGTTGAACGTGTGTTTTTTTAAGGTTTATTGAAAGTAGATTAATGAAGATGTGTGGTCTCTTTAGAGGCTGTCTTTTTGTTTGGAAATGTGATGAGAACCTACTAAAGCCCCGAAGGCTCCACCAATAAGTTCACTAAGGGTGCCGAATGTCCAAAACGGGTGGGAAACTGAGTCCCGAGAGGGCCCGCCTTCACACACTCCCCCTATGCGTTTTCCCGCGCATTAAGACAACTACTATCAAGGTTTTCCCTAATTAAACTACTCCACTCTAACAACTCCGGTTCTGATGAATCCCAGGATCGAGCTAGGCTTGCAAGGGTTCAGAGCATACGCTGAGAACTGCGGGGAAGGTTTATTTTAAAACTGAAAATAAAATGCGGAAAACTTGGAATGTTTTCTAATTACTAGAAACGGAAATGCAAACTAAGCTAGCATAAAAATTACTTTGCTTAAGTAGTGATTGCTTGAAAGGTTAATTTCCTTAAGTTGTGTGTTTTGAAAGCAAATAAATCAAAGAACTTGAAAGGAAAAAGAAGCACACAACCACCACCGATCCCCCTAAAGGGGATGACGAAACTGGGCACTAGAGGCCCGCTTTTATTAAAGCCTATTACAATTCGAGAAGATGAATTCTCTTTTTCTCTTTTTAGATTTTGGATCCTTATAGAATGGATCAAATTATTAACTACAACTATTACAAAAGAGACTTCTAAAGTCTTGGTCTTCAAAGGGTCCAACTTGGGGTAAAAAAACTTCAGTTTTGGTTCAAAATAGTCAAAAATCCTTTTTGTTTTGTGACAGACCTGCTAAAAACCAGCAAACAAAATTGATTAGATTGTGATAGAAAACATTATAAAAAGTAAAGAAAAAGATGAACAAACTTGACTAAATTTTCTCAATATTTTCTCATGCAAAAATGCTAAATTTTTGGGTTTTTTAGAGACTTTAGATGAGGCTAACTAAGCCCTCTTAGATGCTTTTCTGTTGGCTGTCCTAAAACAGCAACATAAAACTTCTAATTGGCAAAATATGAAATACAAAACATAAACAACTTTCTATCTTGAGATTAGACAATAAATTTCAGAAAATTGCAAACTAGATCTAATATTTTGATTGAGAGATAAATGAAACTAGATCTAAAACTTGAGCATGCAATGCTAGATGCTAAAAAATAATTCTTAAACTCAAATCTAGCTAACATGCAAGCAAAAAGAGAAAAGGAAATGTTAGAATTTAAGGGCAAAATGTAGACTATCTAGAAACAGAAATAATTTTATTTAATTTCTAAACATTTGCTACTGTAATTCTGGATCAGCAACACATTTAAAATTTCTGATGTAAAATCTAATAACATAAATCTGAGTATTACCTTAGCCAAACAAATAACAAAATTACCTGATATGCTGCTGTTATCCTCTTTGATGTATGTTCAGAAAAAGCTTTAATGGATCATGGATCAAACCCTCAGGGTAGATCTCATCATGATCCTTAGGACAAATTGCCAAGAAGAACTTTTAGGGTAGTAGATCAGAAAACTAACCAGCTAGCTGAGAATCAAGAGGCCATGCCAATCATCAAGTAATAGGGTTAAAACAAGTCACCAGTGTCCAGCCTAGTGGCTAAAAGGAGGCCACAAACAATCTTAATAAACTCAGCCCAGAAAACACAAAACTGCTACAGAAAAAGCAGAAATATCAGCAGTTCCAGGGTAGCCTTAACAAACCCTTACTAGGGCTGCTTGCAGACAAGAAGAGGCAGCAATTCAAGGGCGGCACCAGCAGAAAGTTGAGGCAGCAACATTGAGGCAGCAAAGCAGCACCGACAAGATGGCACCGACAAGACGACACCAACAAGACAAGGCGACACCAGCAAGAGGAACACCTACTCAGCAAAACGGCACCAACAAGAGGAACCAGAACTTCAAACAATAACCAAAAGGCAACCTACGGCTGGCTGGGAAAGACCCTTAGGGTCAGCGGCAACCTTAATGCTGGAGAGGGGAAGCCCACAGTGGCTGTAGCAGACCAGAACACACCGAGGAACCTGTCCTAGAAGGGCCGCAACCACTTAAAAAACTGAACAAGAGGAGCCGCAAAAATACCTTAGACCAAAACTCGGCTAAGAGAGAGTTTGAGTGTAATGAGTGAGGAAAAGGTCACTTTAATTTATAGTTTTGGTAGGTAGGTTAAGGCTAGCACATTAGTCCTAGCTTTAGGGTTAGGTTTAAGCCCTAACAATTAAATAAATAATATTTCAACTTTTAAAATATTAAGTGACAAGTCAAAAATCAACAAGGAAATAAGACAAGTCAAAGAGAGGGGTTTCAAAATCAAGGCGGCTAGCTTTCTTTAGGAAGAAGCAAAGAAACGAACCAACACCCAAACAACAAATAAGGGGGGCGTAACTCAAGCCAGGGGTTTCAAAACAATAAGACAAAGTCAAAAAGTAAGTTCTTCTTTAATGGCAGAATGTCCACATGAGTCTCATGATATAACTTATAAGCTTTTATCATCCCGACATACGAGTAAGGTCAATGGTGTGATCATTTCCTTCTTCTTAACTGCTCCTAGGTCACATGGACCATCTCGGGAGAGAAGAAGGTCACACATCATCTCGGCTTGGTACTCAACCAAGAAACTGCCTGGTCTTAGACCAGGATACCCCAGAATACATGTGGGGGCCTTAGATCACAACTAGGGTCTTATCCACCAAGGTACACAACCAAGGATCAATCCAAACACCGAGCAAGGATTCCCTGGAACACATCCAAGGGCCCTAGAATACATCTAGGGACTTAAACCATCAAACTACTTGGTCCTTGACCAAGAACCCCAACAATACACTAGGGGCTCTAACTATGGTCTTTTGCCATGGTTTTAAGTTCTAACTGCTTGGTCCTAGACCAAGAACCCCAAGAGTGTACTGGGGGCCCTAGATCTGACAGGGACGAGTTAGAGTGACGCAGAAGTGACGCAGGAGGGACGTACGAATACGCAGAGGCTCACCATTTCTGCTTTTGTTTCGCTCTAGGAGGCTGATTGAAGGGTTTTAGGGAGGCCGTACAATTCTGTTGAGGAGGTTTTGCTGAGATTGATCAACTATTGGCTGAGGCCGATTTTCCATTGTAAGAGATCTCTATATTTTCTTGCATATTAATAAAAATACACAAATTTGCTGCATCGGTTTCCCCATCTTGGGTTTTTCCGGGGACGATTGTCCAAAAACAAGTGTGTACAAGTGATTAGGATTGCTGTTACTCTTTACTGTTTAATTCCTGGTTATTATTTCTGTTGTGCATATTATTTCTGTGAAGAGAAAACCTAGAAAAATCAGTTATTTAATTGAAAAGTGAACTAGGTTTTAGAAATTTCACATGGTATCAGAGCAGGATAACGAAAGGAGACATCTTATCAGATCTGAAGTAAATCATACAGATCTAAGCACAGATCAAGGCAACCGTAAGATTTTTGCAACAAGGGTTTGGACCTTAAGGGTTTGAACAAAATGGCCATGAGTTTGAGGGTGGAAGACATGTTACAAGGGGCTTAGAATTACCCCACCTAGAAAGAAAGGATGACAATGATATTGGAAGTCAATGCTGCGTCAGAGCATGTCAATGACAAGGCAACAATTCCCACAGGTGCAACTGAATTGGTCATCTGGAAGAAAGGTGAGGCTAAGGCCAAGAGCCTAATTCTTGATGGGATAAAGGACCATGTAGTCCCACATCTCTCAGGAAAAGTTGAGGCTAAAGATATGTGGAAAGCCCTAAGTGACCTCTACCAAAACAAAAATGAAAACAGAGTAATGGCTCT
>ML800118.1:27633-43286 GCA_009831015.1 Picea engelmannii
TCAGATTGAGCAGAAAGAACAATGGATCAGAAGAGCACATCCTATTGATGTTCTACCTTGAAATCTTCCATGGTTTCCTATTACAGCAGGAAACATAACTCTGTAGCCTTAAGTGCACCAGAGACAGAGTATGTATATATATAGCAGTAAGTGTGCGAAGAAATGTGCCTTCACATACTTCCGATAGATCTACTTGACCATGAGATAGATCGTATGTTGATGACAAAGAGCCATATATAAAGCTCCTTAAAGAACTCAGAGCTTCCTCATGGTTTGTCACACAGAGAGATAAAATTTTCTTATATCAGAGATATGATGCAAAAGAAAATTGTATACTTGTAGTACTCTTCTCCACTTGAGCAGACTGCAAACTTCTACACCAAACATTTACTTGGTGAAGAACTTCTTCCGAGTTAAGAGGGAGTATGGATGACCATTGGCCAAAAAAAAAACAAAAAAACAAAACAAAAGACTACATCGGTATGAGACTTGGCTTGATGGAGAATGCCTCCCTAGCTGAGAGGGAGTGTTGATGAATGCAACTATAGGAGGCATCCTCCAGCTTACAAACCTGTGAGATGTGGAATATAGCAACTATGTGACGATGACACCAAACAGGAGTTGATGAAGGATAAGCTTTGCTTCTCTTGCAGAGACCCTTGGGTCCCAGGACATAGATGCATGGGAAAGGGACAAATCCACTACATTGAGGTGGAATCAGGCAATGAGGAGGAGGATGAGGAGATCGGGGCACAAGCAGACAGTGATTTAGAGGATGAGACCACACATGAGCTAGAGCGACAACCGAAGAAACCTCAGATACCGACAGAGGCACAACCCAAGGAGGAGACAAAATATCGTAGAGAGGTGAAAGGGGGAACCATAACAACCCTTTCCAGAGTACCCAGGTACAACACTCTCAGGCTCAAGGGCCTTGTACAAGGATAATGCATGACAACTCTAGTTGATGGTGGGGCCACCCACAATTTCATAGATGTGTCCTTAGTAGCCAGGAGGGGGTTACGCACTGAGGAGTTTGAGGGATTCCACGTGGCAGTGGCAGATGGATACACGATGACATGTTTGGACATGGTCCCAAACCTAGAGGTCAAGCTAGGCAACTACACCCTTACGAATACCTTTTATGTAGTTGATCTATCAGATACAGATGCAGTGTTGGGGGTACAATGGTTATATTCATTGGGAGAGATTGGGTTCAATTATCAGACGTTGACCATGAGCTTCAGAGACGCCAGTGGATCGAGAGTGGTACTGAGAGGTATGTCTACAGGAGCACCCCGAGCAGTGTCAGCGAAGAGGATGGAGCGGATCTTCCATCATGGTGATGTAGCTTATGCAACAGAGTGTTTGATCACCACCCGGAAAGATTCAAAGGGCAGAGAGCATTGCCATCCACATATCAGGAAGCTTATGAGCCAGCATGAGCCAATGTTTGGGTTGATACCACTAGGGAGACCACTAGACAGGGGATTCGAGCATACGATTGAGTTGGAGGCAGGGGCTACACCGGTGATCACCGCACCCTATAGGTACTCCAAGAGATTCAAGGATGAGATTGAGAAAGCAATCAAAGAATTGCTTGCGATGGGGCACATCAGGTCCAACACAAGTCCTTTCGCTTCTTCAGTCGTTCTAGTGCTGAAGAAGGATGGCACATTGAGAATGTGCGTTGATTACATAGCTCTCAACAAAAAATATGATCAAGAACATGTACCATATTCTGTGCATAGATGAGTTGATGGAGGAGTTGCATGGGGCAGTTTTCTTCACCAAGATTGATCTGCGGTCAGGATATCATCAGATTAGCATAAGGGAGCAGGATATAGAGAAGACAACATTCAGATGCCATTTCAAACATTTCGAGTTCTTGGTCATGCTGTTTGGATCGACCAACGCGCCTACCACTTTCCAGTCTTGCATGAACCACATCTTCTAAGGGCAGTTGAGGAAGTACCTTTTGGTATTCTTCGATGACATATTGATTTATAGCAGGACGTGGGATGAGCATCTGGCACATTTGGAGGAGGTCTTGGGCATTATGCAGGCACAGTCATTATATGCCAAGGAGTCCAAATGTGAGTTTGGGATGAGAGAACTTCTGTACTTGGGGCATATCATCAGTGAGCAAGGAGTACATGTTCATCAAGAGAAGATCAAGGCCATTCTGGATTGGCCAACACCTAAGAACCTCACGGAGCTGAAGGGATTCTTTGGGTTATGCAGTTACTACATGCGGTTTGTCAGAGGCTTTTCATAGTTGGGAGCATCTCTCACAGATCTGACCAAGAAGGGTGCTTTTCATTGGACAGAGGAGTCACAACAAACATTTGAGAAAATGAAGGAGGTTATGAGCACATGCCCTGTTCTAGCCCTTCTGGATTTCTCTCGGCCGTTTGTCTTAGAGTGCAACGCATCAGGGGTGGGGATTGGAGCAGTTTTGATGCAGGGAGGCCATCCCATTGTGTTCGAGAACAGGAAGCTCAATGAGTCAGAGAGACTCTACTCTATTTACGACAAGGAAATGCTAGCAATCATGCATGCCTTAACCAAATTCAGGTAGTATCTAGTAGGTAGCAGATTTGTAGTGAAGACTGATCACAACAGTCTGAAGTATTTCCTGGATCAGAAAGACCTTAGTGAGAGACAACAAAAGTGGGTCTCAAAGATCTAAGCCTTTGACTTTGACATTGAGTATGTTAAGGGAAAGAGGAACATCGTAGTAGATGCTTTGTCCAGGAGGCTAGTAGGGTGTTCGATGATGGATATTTGCACAGACTGGAAAGCACATTTGTTGGTGGAGTATTCCAAATACAAATTTTCTTGTGAGGTATTGGATGGACAGGTAGTTGATGATAGATATCGGGTGCTAGACGATGTCATTTTCTACAACGACTGGATCTACTTGGTTCCAGAATTCTGAAGGTGTGTCACGATTCACCTGCGGCTGGGCCCAGGGGTTCTTCAAAACTTACAGGCAGATCAGGGAGAGATTCTCATGGAAGGGTCTCAAGGATGATGTACTGAAACACATTCGGGAGTGCACGACGTGTCAATAGAACAAGTCCGAGTAGACACACCCCGCGGAGTTATTTCTGCCTCTACCCATTCCAGAGCAGAAATGGGAGAGCATTTCTATGGACTTCATTATAGGTCTTCCCTAATTGCAGGGCAGGGATTGTATATTTGTGGTGGTCAACAGGCTGACTAAATTTGCACATTTCTTTGCCATACCCACAGACTACAGGGCCATATAGGTAGTGAAGCTATTTTTCATAGAGGTTTTCCGGTTGCACAATTTACCCAGGCAGATAGTCAGTGATAGAGATGGGCACTTCTTCAATGTGCTTTGGCAGGAGCTTTTTCGGTTGGTGGGCACAGAGCTAGCCACAAGTACCAGCTACCACCCACAGACAAATGGACAGACTGAGATTGTCAACAAATGGGTGGAGGTGTATCTCAGAAACTATGTGGGGGGGAAACATCGCACATGGGTGAATATTGTTACAACAAGACTTACCATATTTCTATCAGGATGTCACCATTTAGAGCATTCTATGGTTACGATGCACCCTCTTCTGTAGAGACCGTGTTTGGGGAGAGCAGGGTCCCGGGGGCCAAAGACTGGGTTGAGGAGAGTCAGAGGATTCTATGGGAAGTAAAGAAGAACTTACAAGCAACTCAGAACCAACAGAATATCTATGCAGACAGGTAGAGGATAGAGCACAGTTTCGAGGTAGGGGACTTGGTTTTTCTACGTTTACAACCATACATACAGTCTTCCTTGAAAAGGAGCGGGGCAGAGAAACTAAAGCCTAGATTTTATGGACCATACAGAGTCATCGAGAGGGTAGGCGAGGTGGCATATGATCTATAGCTACTAGAAGGTAGCAAGATTCACAATGTCTTTCACGTTTCTTGCCTTAAAAAAGCAGTGGGACAAGAGGTTAGCATTTCAGAGGAGTTGCCACCCTCGGATGAGGAGGGTCAGTTGGAGCTAGTGTCGGAGGAGGTGCTTGAGCAGAGAGAGCGCTGATTGAGGAGCAGAGTCATCAGAGAGAGCTTGGTTAGATGGAGGGGACTTCCAGTGGAGGACGCCACATGGGAGGGAGAGCATATATTGCAGCACCCAGGATTGATGTTGCTTGAGGACAAGCAATCTCGGGAAGGGAGGACTGTGATGTCTCGTTCACAAGAGTAGGCCAACAGCGAGTGACTTAGTAGTCTATTTGTTCCCGTAGACTATAGTCAGGCACAAACAGGGAACAAGAGGAGAAATAAGGGTGAATTAGTGGCTAAACGATGAATTAAGCCAAAAAGCATAGGAAAAGTCACTTAAGCTAAAGTCAATAGAGAAATAGAAGAAAAAGGTGTTTGAGGGGGAGACTTAATTAATTAATCACTCACCTTAGGAGGAAAAATGCCTAGCTTAAGTGATGTCAACGAAGAATTAGATCGGGAAGGGTATAAAGGGAGGAATTCGACCTAATTCCTCATTATGTTACGATTTGATGTTGAGATAGTTTCCAGAGGAGGAAATCGACCTCTTTGTTGTTTTGTGGATTCTGGAGGAAACCACCACACAGATCGGTTTCGGTGTTGGAAGACACACCCTATCCTATCAGAGATACCATCCAGGTATTTCACCGTGCCAGTTCAGGAGTATTCAGATCTATTGCAGTGATTGCGCAACTCAACCAGTGAGGGCGCAAGGGTTAGAGAGGGTTTTGTGCAGCTGCACGAGACTAGGGTTTATCTTGCAGATTCCTTCCGACCCAGTTGAGGATCAGCCAGGGTGGTTCTTTTGAGCCACCAATTATCAGATTCTGACGGTGGAATCTACCAGGGCGCATCAGACAACCAGATAGTGCGCTGCTCTTGAGCAGGGACGTTTGGGGTTCCAGGAGGCTTTCCGGATCAGATAAGAGGAAACCCTTCCGACCCATAACAGAGGAGGCCATGGCATACATTTCGAGACTGATATCATTGGATTCCGTTGGTGGAATCACTAGGGCGCACTCACAGATCCTAGGAGGTGAGCAACCCCCCAGGGGATGACATTCGGAGCTTCAAAGGTTAGATCTTCAGTCCGACAGTTGCCAGGAGGAGCCTAGGGACCAGGGCGCTCAGTTTGGGACAATTTCCAGGCGAATCTATTGAGTATAGCCACCAGGGCGAGTTTTCCATTATTTGTAGCAGTTGCCGTGAGTCTCTGTAATTGCATTTTGCTGATCTATCCGTGCTTGTTTAGATCTATCCACATATTCTGTCCCCGGGTATTTTGTATTAGTTGCTTTGTATTCCAGTGACGATCCATGAGATCTAGCTGAAGATTATTTATCTACTTCCAACATATCATTGTATTTCCTGCTTTTTTCATAATACATACTATTGAGATGGTGTTTGTCCCTTATTTCACATGCATTGTATATACTGCTTAAACATTATTTGTATGACACACACATGCGAAAATCACTAAGCATGTTAAACAATTAACTCAAACGCATCCAGAAACCCCTAGAGTATCAGATTCGAGAGTGAAAACACTAGTTCAACATAAGATATCCAGATCAATTGGATCATGGATATTTCATATGTAGCTTACTCCGACATGTGGCTCCTATAACTTTGGCTCCTCAAGATTAGGAGAACTGCTAAAAATAACAAGTCCCCAGAATTTGATGAAACTCAAAATGTAGGTGTTGAATCATGTGAAACCCTAGGCATACCTATGAATGAACCAACATGATGAAATCGAGCTGGAACTTAACCCTCCAGTTGTGCATGCAACCTGGGTTTTAACACTATGGATGTGGTTCAACAACAAAAAGTTTGGTACCTGAATCTTCCCAATGCTTGCTTTGAATGTCAAGCTCAGGACCACCTAATTCGTAGTTGCGCTCTTTGGAGCACTACCAATGTTTGCTTGGGATGTTTGTATTATGTCCAAGGAACACGGGTGTATGGGCCTTATTGATGTTGCTTCACAGGGAAGTGTTCTTGTTGCCAAATGTGTGGTGTGATGCCTTGAGCGTTCTTCTCCTTGGGAGGTTTTTATGTGCCATAGGTTTTATTTTGCTCAACATATGCTCGAGGTTTGGGGCTCTTTTGATTTGTGTGATATTATCTCATCCCCTCACTTGTTCAAAATTTCTGGGTCCTTCGTCTACAAAGCATTTGTGAGGCTCAAAAACTTGTTGCTAGGCTTGCCCAGTGGAATCTCTTAGGTAGTCAGTTAGGTTGGGATCTGGCTTGGTGCACAGTTCAGAGATGGAAGCACTAGGGCCAATATATTGTTGAACTTCCATGGTTCGAAGCTCGTAGGTTTAGTAGGAAGGGCATTTTCTCTTGGAGGGATCTTTGAGACTTTGATGTTAGGTCTTGGAAGGATCAACAAGTGTTATCACAATAGAAGGCCCTTCTTTTCTCCGATAATATAGCCATCAAAGACATTGTTGGGTTGATACCTCCAAAGGACTTGTTCAAGCTAAACATTGACATACAGGGTCCTTGGTGGAGCAATTGGGGTGGGTGTTTGATTAGCAACTCCAACAGTTTGACTCTGAAAAATTTAGTCCTTGTTACACCAAAAACATGTCCTTATGCCTATCCTCAATGCTGGTTGGAATTTTTCTAGCTTGGAGGACAGGGGGATTTGCAGGTTGCACAGTGTGTGGTCCATGCACCTCGGTTATAAATTGCAAGTCTTTGCTTGGTTGGTCATCTATTAGGGGTTACCAACTGTAATGTTCCTGAGCCAAATTTTTTGCTCAGAACATTAACTGTTTGCTAATGTTTGTGTATGTATTTGCAGGTTTACTCATGAAGATGCGCATTATGGATTTACTTAATGTTGATTGAGCAATAGATCTGAAGCATATAATCATAAACAAGACACGATATACAAAGAACACCAGTAGAGAACCAATAATGTCAGATCTGACCTTTATTTAAATAGTAGGGAGACCCCGTATACAAGAGATCTACAGATCTGGAAGAAAACCCCAATAATATCAAAATGGGCTGCCATCGATACAATAATAAACAATACAAAGATAAGTTCCTCCCAAAGGCTGTCTGAGAAGAGATCCAAGCCTCCAAAGGCTACTAGCAAGCAAGATAAGACTGAAGATAAGAGGACCCCGTCAATACTCTGCAAAACTCCTCCAATTGGCCGAGTTGCGCCCTGCTCTGGATGCTAATAAACCCTCAAGTTTTGGCCCTCCCTTTTCTGAGCTCCAAATCCCTCCAAACTCTCCCGGAATGTAGATCGGGCTAATAAAATCCACCGGGCCAAGTCTCAAGCTGAACTGAGAAGTTTTGCTCCACCAACTGGGCAAACCCTCAACTGGTTTGCGCCCTCTTGGTTTGACTAAGTCAAGGAGAATTCATTCTCCCTTCTAGGAGCCTCCAAATGCCACCAAAATCTCCCAGATTGTAGATCGGGCCAATGCTAACAAGATGATGAAGTCTCAATTCAATCTATGAAGATTTGGGCCAATAAACACTGATAACCTCTTTCTGCAATGTGCCCCTCTCTCCTCCAATTTGTGCCAAGCTCCAAGAAATAAACTGTAAGGATAATCTCTTTCGGAATAGACCAAGAATGATGCTAGGGACCCTATGAAGAAAACCCAGGTGCTCCTTTTCCAAAAATCCTTCTCCTTCCTCCAGATCGAATCAATCTCCTCAAGGTGGTGCGCCCCCCTAGCTAGAAACCCCCTAGGTTGCGCACTAGCCTGGAATCTGCCTGTAGAACAAACCCTGCAACATTGTAGAATGGTGTGGGAGGATTATTTCACCTCTGGGACCAAGCCTGGATCAAGAAAGGTGGGATCTTTCACCACGAAGTTGATCTCTAGGGTTTTAGACTCAAAACCCTCAAAACTGCTTGTGCTCAAGAGCTCCAATGCAAATAAGATAATAATCCAGAATGCCTTAAGAGTGCGCCCTGCCCTTTCCTTTATAGCTCCAGTCTATTCATCTGTTGAGTTAGTTAACCCTAGGGGTTAACTCTTAACTTTAACTCACCCTTTCTTTTCTTTCATTGAGTTATCTTTTTCCACACAAAGTCAACTTAATAATAGAATGTTATGTTTTCTGGTTGACTTTGTCCCCAATATGCCTGAGACTATAGTCTAGTGGAGATAGCTAGACTACTGAGTCTCTCCAGACCTCTTCATCAAGAGGTGGGGGACATTACACCAACCAAGGACATCTTGGTGAAAGGTGGACTAACATATGGGCTTTGCTTAGTTTGTGGCAAAATGGAGACAATGAAACATATTTTTTGGGATTGCAGGTTTGCTAGGGATTGTTGGCAATATCAACATACACTCTTGTTTCAGGGAAATGTGCATTGAAGAGTTGCACTTTTTGGTGACTCCCAATGGCACTGCCTCTGAATCATTGCATTACACACTGTTTAGAGGTGAAGATCCAATCATTTTGCTAATGAGGTTAGTGCTTTTCAATGATTTATTTTAACTAGCGTGAAGAGGTATGTACACAATTGTTGGTTGTTATCGCACAAATTGTAGGTTGGGCAAAGCCCCACCCAATCCACAAGATGGAAATAACCGTGGGAGGGTTTACCCATTGTCACTTTAGATAAACCCTCCCCTCGCTTTAGTGAAGGAAGAATCCAACACAAGGGGGGAGTCCCGGGTGACGCTAGGGGGAAAATGAGATGGAAAGTGATACTTATGAAAAGATGCCCCTATAGGTCAAGTTACTAAGTAGAGAGTGGCTTGACAATGAGCTTCGGAGGTGGTTTATGGTTGCCAAGTGTTTGAGTACCTGTGGAAGATGGTTGTACCTGCCCAAGACACAAGAGAAAACAAGATACAAGCTAAACAATCCAATGGACAAGCAATTTAAACTTGTTGTCCTTTACTTGCAGCAATCAACAAGAATATATATCAGCAAATACAATAGCTAGTTGCTGCAGATTTAACCATCAAAAATGTCAAATAATTATTGGACAACGAAGTACTATAACAGTGATAACTTTCCAATACTTAAGCATGAACTTTGACGGTAAATTAGGGCTGCCAAATGAAGTTATCAGCAAAGTGTTAGGGCAGCCTTATGGCTGTAGCAAACAATTGCTACAGCAGCAAGTTCCAACCATAAAAATCAACAAGTAAACTGTTAGAAAGATAGCCAATAACTACTAGAACAGTAATCTAGGTTTAAAAGTCAATTTCCACGATTGAAAAGTGAGTAAATGATGTAAGAAAGTGAGTTTTTCTGCAGCCCTAATGACTGTAGCATTAATTTCTTAACAACAATGACAATTCAAGGCTAAAGAAAACGCCCTTAGGGCTTAAGCAAGCTTAAATCATATAGAATTGATTCCAACTTAGACATATGCAATATCTCGATAAATCACGTGTACCGATGCAACGAATTTATTTCTCCAATGCAATAAAAGATTAGTGCCTTTCCAAATGGGTTGTGGAGTCTTCTTATATTAGGTTAGGACTGCTAAATTGCAAGGGGTGTAAGCCCTTTTACTCCCTTGAGATAGCAGCCCTAACAAGTTAAAGTCTAGGAGGGTGTAAACCCTTTTACTCCTCCTAGCAACCTTTGCAATAGCCTTTTCAACAAACAATAATGATAAAACTTGGTGGAGGTTGTAAATCCTTATACTCCTCCAAGGATCTAGCCAATAACAACCATGGAACAAGAAATAAAACTAACATAGTGCTGATTTTCCTTACCAATTCCAAGAAATGCCAAGACGAAACCTAGTTACCATTCAATTTTCATCACCAAAGCAAAGAGAAAGAGCCTCCAAGAGTAGCGCACCACTTCACTTCATTAGACAAGATAGAAACCATATCACAAAGAGAGAGAGAGAAATAGAGAAAATGCCCAAGAAGGGTGCAAATTTCAGCCAAGAGTGTCTTATCTCAAGTGAGAAAGCTATGATAAAATGAAATAGAGATGATCTCTATTTATACAAATCCTCTAAAACATAGTTTGTCCATATTCAAAGGGTAAACCACAAGATAAGGGTAACTTTTCCCTTTTTTTTGCCCTTTATAATTTTCACATAAGATAATTCCTAGAAACATGATGTCACCCTCTTGGGGCAATGTTTTGGTACTTTAGGTCAAGTCGTTGAGTTGGAGATGAGTGTGCTAAGCCTCCAAAGGCCAAGTGTCTTCAAGCAAAGCTTCTCGTCCATGATCCAAGGGCTCCCTCCTTCAAAACGTGCCAAGTGTCTTCAATCACCACCAAACCTTAGCCCTAGGGTGACGCCAAGCCCTCAAAGGTGACGTTTTGGCCTCCAAAGGCAAGTCGTTTGGCTTGTAGGGGCTAGGTGAGATCCTCCAAGGTGTCTCTTAGGCCTCCAAAGGCATGTTATCATCACTCGGTGCGTGGGCCCTGGTATCCAACTTGTAGGCTTCAAGCCCCAAGGAAGCCCAAGCTAGGCTTGTTCTTCCAAATCCGTCCACCAAATAGGTCTTGCAAAGACAATGAATATGCCCTCCAAGGATCTCAAGTCAAATGCATCATGATGAGTAAATCAAATCAATAAAAGAGCCACCTAAGCATGTACATCCAAACCACCTTATCAAAATAAACAAGTGCTGAAAGACCCTATGCAATTTGCCCAGTTTAGGTATGGGAGGGTTGACAAAGGGACCTATTAGGTGAATCGTACCTCAAGTTTAGGAGTGTTTCCTGAGTGGACCTCTCTCCAAGTCATGTGGATGAAATGACATGGATGGGGGAAAGACTTTTGGGCATTGGGTTCATGACATACAAGGGATCGTAATGTCTCATTTATGGGTGCCTTTGTAGTGGGTGTGCTGCACCTTCGTTTTCAATGCAACCTTTTTCCAAGCCCATTTATTGCCTTTTGTTCTTTTAAGATGTTTCCAGGTTGAAGCCAACGCGGGGCTTCTACCTAAGCATGAAAAACAATGCCCACCTTGACTCTACCCTAGTCACATCATGCTTAACCAAGTTGAAAACATGTGTGGGGATTCTACCTAAGCATGAAAAACAATGCCCACACATGCTCCACCTTGGTTGGCATTTGCACTAGTTATTTTTCACGGCTCCCATTCGTTTCTTACGAGAGACATTTCATTGTTCTTGAGATCCCTGGGCGAGCATCTAGAAGGTTCATGATTGGCTTTTATTTTTGCTAGCTACAAGCCTTTGGGCCTTCAACCCCTTCTTCCCATGAAATGAGGGACAACCCCTTCTTGGGTCAGTATACCCGAAAATCCCAAAAGGTAAGGAGATGAGGGGATGAAGTGTGGAAAGTGACAAGTATGGTTGAGAATGGCACGATGACTCGTCAAGAGGACCTCCCAGTAGCAAACCTATCCCCAAGGGTCACTCACTTACTAGGGCGCAATGTCAACCACCAAAGTGAAACAAGGTAAAGAGCATAATGTCCAAGCAGACGTTACATAATCAAAAGCAGTTTGAAATGCAACAAACTCAAATGCCTCAAATATTGAAATGACACTCACCATAATACCTGACTTGTATCTCATGGAGCAAGACCCAATGTCTTCTGGAAGCCAACTGATGTGGTGGATACCGTCGTGATGAACTTGTAACTGTGGTGGCGAGGTGGGTCTTTGTCTGTGCAAGTGGACACAGCTGGTCAAGCTGTCTCTCGGTACTCCATGTCTGCAACTTGAGGGCCTTGAGACATCATCTCCTTAGTTATCCCTAAGAATTGGGGGTAACAGTTTGCAAAAGACTATTTGCTAATTAGAGTTGCTAAAGATTTAGATGTGGCAGCCTATTCAGATTTTATTTCTGCTCTAGTAGCACTGAGGAAAAGGATATGGTTTTCCATTGTATATACCCTTCTGCCTTTGATTTTTGTTTGTAAATATATCTATGTTAATATAAGATGTATTCTCCAAAAAAAAATTTACATGATAATTCTCATAAGATATTGTGCACACACACGAAAAAGTTGGGGGTTCACATATTTATGCATCGTTGTTGATTAATTTCATTTCTGAGTTTAAGTAGATCTCATCTTCTTTCTATTGCCTCCTAAAGCTTTGCGGCCTTGGCCTTTCAAGTTTCTTTGTTTCTGAAATATGCTATATGTTTCTCGCAACCCCTGATGTTAGGATAGTTTCAGTGGGGACCACCTGCCTTTTCCCTACGATAGTCTAGCCTGATCCTCTTAGATGTGGACACCTCCAGAAGACTTCATCAGGCTCAGCATCGGTGCTTTCATGGTGTTTGACACGATTGCATGCTTCTCTTCCGATTCTGTTGCAGGTCAGGATTTTAATTACCTGACCAAACTTCTCTGCCACAGGAGCTCTTGTTCTTTCTCTCCTCTTATGCAGGATTGTCCTCTTTCTTTTGCTTTCTAGCTTTCAGCATTATCTAGGAGTTGCTTCTGCACTCCCACATTGTATTCACACTGGATGTATCTTTTAGTCCCATTAACCTACTTTTGTAGTCATTTGTTGGACATTAATAAAATTATCTTATCTTATATCTGCTTCATTGTCTAGGATTTACCTATTAGGGTTTATCCCTTTGTTTGTCATTTTCTTATTTGTCCTTTACTAGTCTAGATTCTTATTTTTTCTCTTTACTTTTCAGGGGATACCTTAGGCACTCTTGCATTGCCATTGTCAGTTGATGTACTTCTGAGTACCATTGACCTAATTTGGTCATTTGTGGACATCGGTGTAATTTCTGCCTTTCTTTCTAGCTTATATATTCTATTCTCTGAACTGATTTGATGTCTTTTCTTGATCTGTCCTTCAAGTCTTTGGCAAATTGCTTTGGGTACTTGCTTTTTCCCCCTTTTGTTCCTCTTGATGGTGAATATTGTAAAATTTTTAGTTCTGAGGATGTTCATATAATTTGCCTGGACTTATCTGTGCGAATTTTGACCTTGTAATTTAGTGGAAGGGGATGTGTATATCATTGGGCGTGGCCTTCTTTATGTGAATTTTGAACTTGTAAATCAGTCCGCGATGTGCATTGTAGTTTGAACGAGGATTGAATACCTTTTATTGACTATGCATGAGTTTTTATGTATTCAGAGTTAGTGAACTGAGGGTTGTTGAACTCTTGGATGGGCTGTGTGAGAGAATGAAGGACTATACTCTTGATAAGGTATCTCTTCTCTATATTTTAAATTACCTCAAGGTAGGTCATGGGATATTTTTATGTCTTATATTTGACCAGAGCAGAGTATTAATTTTTTGTCAATTCATGATACTATTTATTTAGGTCATTATGATTTTTCATAGAGATATTTCAGATATTAATTATTAGAAATTAAGAACAACATAAATACGAGGCATTCTGATATTTAACACTGTTCATTCATCTCATTTTAATATGTCCCAATCATTATTTAATTTTTTCTCTCAGATTTCAACTGTTTTTGCTTCTTTTCTTTATTTCAGATAGCTAAATTTAGAGGTTTTTTTTTCATGCAGGCAGATTCAAGCAAAGTCAAATGGGTCAAAGTGGAAGATTGGGAAAGTGCAGTGCTTAGCATAGGTAAGTGCAGTTCTTAGCATAGGTACCATGCTTTTCCAACTTCAAAAAAATGGGAATCTGTCTTTTTACAGATGGTAAACCTGGAAATAGGCTTGACCCACCCTCACACACTTGAGTGAAGAATAGGGTTTGCTGGTACCTTGCCAGTGCCAGAGAATAATCTGCTTGAAGGCTACATCAACAATATTCAATACAATCAATAGCCACATCTAGGAAGGAGCATGTCTGCAAGGATTTGAAACAACTGCTCCAAGGTGCCAGTAGATCACAACCTGACGGACATATGCTTTTCCAACTTACACACAACAGCTAAAAAAACATATATCAATTCTGCTCTGAATATACATGTCTGTCAATATTCTATGATTTTTTTGTTTCTTTTGTAAAAGAAAATAGAGCACAGTTCAAATATTACAGCTTAGTATTTATTATTATCCAAGTCTCAAGATGCATTTTAGCTACTAAAGAAAAGCTTTGACAAACAGGAAACCCAAGGGCCAACTTGCTGGTTCTGGCCTTAAACTATGACTTAATATTCCTTTTTCAAACAGGTAATTTCTCCAGTATTGTATTCTTCTTATCTTCAAGAACTTGAACAGTATTGAATCATGTTTAGTCTTTATCATTGTACTTGATGTCTTGAGAGAAACAAGAATTATCTCAGTTTTCAAAATCTACCAGAGGCTGCAATTTTCCAGAGCTTGTTCAGAGCAGTGTGAGTGTTTAGTTGCTAAACATCTCAGCCCTAGGTAAAATCATTCTGTACAAATGATATTAAGATCGGAATTCTCTATGTTTACTGTTACCCCCCCAGTCTAGGGGTAACTAAGGTGATCATGTTTTGAGGTCCACAGGTAGCAGACATGGAGAGCTGAGAGTCAGATTGACCAGCAGAGCCTGCAGGGTCCCTCCTATTCATGCTGATCACCACTCATCACCAGCAGCAGAGCAGCATCCACTACATCGGCTTGGTCCCAGAGGACAGTGAGCCTTGCTTCATGAGGTAACAAGTCTGGTATCACGGTAAGTGTCACTTTAATATTTGGAGCATTTGAGCATGTTGCAAAGAATCCTTTCTTGATTACGGAACGTTTGCTTGGAAATTATACCTTTTGCCTAGTTTCACCTTGGTGAGTGACATGGTTTCCTAGTAAGTAAGTCACCCTCGGGAAAAGGGTTGCTACTAGGTGGTTCCTTGAAGGGCCTGTTAATATTATGGTAGTTTCGGGAGGTATGAACCTCTATTGTGACCTATGACGAGATTAGAATACTCTGGAAGGAAGCAAAGAAGTGAAGGAAACCCTAGACAAGTTGTCGGCTGCAGAAATATATTTAAAATGAATTTATTAGTACCTAGAAGGAGAAGTTGGCCCCAGTAAAGCTTTCCAGACTACTATAAATACAGGGCACCAGTTCTCATTATTCTCATCTCAGCAAATGCAGAGAGAACTGGATCTGCGCAGGTGCAGTGGCAGTTTGTGCGCAAGTCTCTGGGAAGGTGTGCGCTAGCTTCTGGGTGGGAATATCTGATCAGCTTGGTTTCTATTCTTGCTTGGTCATTAGCCTCTCTTGGCCATTGGATTGCTACCAGGATTCTTTTCTCTGTCAAGGTCAAGGTGCTCAGAGGGTGGCTTCGGCCTATGGTTGGGTGATGAGGGTATCGACAATGGTAAAACGAGCACAATCTTCTATATTCTAACAGGTTATGGGCCCGCACCTCCTTCATTCAGCCTAAAACGCTAGAAGGAAACATAACCGCTAGGATATTGAGCTCGCAGAGGAACTGCCGCTAGGGTTACTAGCAGAAGCAACTTCCAAAACACTATAGCTAGGGTTACTAGCAGAAGTAGTTGCAGAAACCCTAAATCTCCGATCCGGCACCTTGTGATGGAGCATCTCGCTCAAGAAGAAGATATTCAGATGCACCCTAACTCAGCGCACCTCTTGGCTCTCTCAGAAGACAAAAATGATGAAGTTGAAGTTTTGGATCAAGGCATGACCAGTTACCAGTCAACCGAAGACATGTGTGAAACAATCAGTCTTTTACACTACTCAGCACTTACTGGGACAATTGAAGATGACATGTGGATAATCGATAGTGGAGCTTCCAGGCA
>ML800118.1:44510-56900 GCA_009831015.1 Picea engelmannii
CTAGAACCCTCAGGAAAGAAGGGGATATTCGTGGGATATAGTGATTCATCCAAAGCCTATAGAATATATATTCCAGAACAACACAAGATAGAAGTTAGCAGAGACGTAACGTTCAATGAAAGGATGGCCTTCAAGAAATCCATTGAAGAAATTATAGAAGAAGAAGAACTTGAAGAACCTAATGAAGAAAACACAGAAAACGAAAATAACGAAAATGATCAACCTGATCATCCTATGGAGCCATGTGAGAACATTGATTCATATATCATACCAAAGACCAAGAAACGACTAGCTTGGCTTGAAGCTACATTACAAGACACAGAAAGAATCAAGGTTCCAGAAGGAACATCCAGGAAGTGTAAAAGACCAAAAAGATTCTCAAGTTATGCAGCATACATGACGAAGCTTCTAGATGAAGAACCTACCACATTTGAAGAAGCAATCCAAAAGGGACAATGGAAAGAAGCTATGACGGAAGAACATCAATCCATTATAAAAAAAAATGAAGTATGGGAAATTGTACCTAGACCTAAAGAAAAATCAGTGGTAACCTCAAAATGGGTATACAAGATCAAACATGCAGCAGACGAAAGCGTGGATAAATACAAGGCAAGATTCGTGGCCAGAGGGTTTTCCCAGAAGGAGGGAGAAGATTATGGTGAAACCTTTGCTCCGGTGGCTAGGTATACCTCCATCAGAGCTATCATATCTCTTGTCGCTTCCATGGGATGGAATCTACACTAGATGGATGTAAAGACAACCTTCCTCAATGGAGCTATTGAAGAAGAAGTGTATATTGAACAACCTCAAGGATTCAAGGTACATTTCAGAGACACTCACGTTTGCAGATTGAAGAAAGCTCTATATGGATTCAAGCAAGCTCCAAGGGCTTGGTACGCCAGAATGGACAACTATCTAACAAGACTTGGTTTCTCCAAGAGTCATGCAGATCCAAACCTTTATTACAAAGTCGTGGATAATGCACCTGTGATTCTACTATTATATGTTGACGATCTATTCATAACAGGTGAAGAATCTCTCATTATATAGTGCAAGAAGGAATTAGCCTCTGTTGATATGAAAGATCTAAGTCTCATGCATTATTACTTGGGACTAGAAGTATGGCAGAAGCATGGTGAAGTATTCCTTGGACAAGGAAAGTACGCAATAAAGATCCTTCATAAGTTTGGAATGATGGACTGTAAGTCCATGGACACTCCTATGAATGCAGATATAAGAAAAGTGAAAGTCCCAGATTTTGATCCAGTAGATCCATCTCTATATCAACAACTAATTGGATCATTGATGTATTTGGTAAATACTCGACCAGATATTTGCTTTGCTGTAAATACATTAAGTTAGTTCCAGGTGGAACCTAGACAAGAGCATTGGATAGCTACAAAGCATGTCCTAAGATATATTCGTGGGACAATAAACTATGGCTTGAGATATACTGGATCCAGTGATATCAAACTTCATGGATTCACAGACTCTGATTGGGCAGGAAGTGCAGAAGATAGAAATAGCACTTCAAGTATGTGTTTCAGCTTGGGCTCCGCTATGATATCTTGGGGCAGCAGGAAACAAAAGTCTGTCGCACTCAGCACAGTAGAAGCAAAGTATATGGCAGCATGTGAAGCATGCACAGAAGCAGTATGGCTAAGGAAGTTAATCTCCGATTTATTTGATCAGATTCCATAATCGACCATAATATATTGTGATAATCAGAGTTGTATAAGATTATCAGAACATCCAGTGTTTCATGAAAGGTCAAAACACTTTGAGATCAAATACTAGTTTATTCGAGATAAAGTCCAGGAAGGAGAGGTAAAGCTCGAGTATATCCCCACTGATGAGCAGACAACAAACATCCTGACAAAACCTCTATCCAGAATTAGGTTTGCATATTTCCGAAAGAAGATGGGGATCGTGGAAATAACTCCCTTAACTGAAAGGGATGACTCTCCAGATTAGGAGGGAGCACTAAAATATTATTTATCTTTGTAATTGAAAAATAGTCCAGATTGGACAGATTCTTTCCTGTTCGGAAAGTGGATTGAGATTTCTGACGGATAGTGACTTCCCATTGTGGTTAACATGGGAGGTAGTCTGATTGCTGATGTATCATAGACAATGACTTCCCATTGTGGTTAACATGGGGAGTGGTCTAGGGCAGTCTCTCTTCTTGAGGGTTACTCAAGAAGACTGGCCCGCCTCGTCGGACAACGATTTCTCATTGTGGTTAACATAAGGAATGGTCCGTTTTGGAGGTTGATACAGGACAATCTTTTCCTCTTGTGGTTAACGGAGGAAATGGTCCGGACAGTCATTCCTTAAGGTTTATACATTCTCTCCAGGGTGCATTTTGATTAGTGTAGGAGGAATGGCCCAGGGTGGGGAATGGTCCAGGCTCAGCAATCAGGGACAGTCATTCCTTAGGGTTTATACATTCTCTCCAGGGTGCACTTTGATTAGTGTAGGAGGAATGGCCCAAGGTGGGGAATGGTCCAGATTCAGACATTCCTTAGGGTTTATACATTTTGTCCAGGGTGCACTTTGATTAGTGTAGGAAGAATGGCCCAGGGTGAGGAATGGTCTAGGCTCAGAAATCAGAAACAATCCTTTCTTCCTTGTTTGAGAAGAATAGGGAAGATAGTCCATTGCTGATGTTCTATACTGAGGGCAGATATTCTTTCATATCTCATAGACGTGAGTGAAAGATTGGCCCAGATGATTCGGTTTATTTTAACAATATTTTTCTGTGCAGGTTGGCATCAGATGATTGTTATGGAGACTGCCTGTCTCCAGACAGTAGAGATATACTACTGTGGTGGATTTGTTCCATTGTTTGTGACTATGTGTCACGGTTTGAGTAGTTGCGTACTACCTTGAATAAACACAGGTGTGTTCTATCAATTGATATTGTACCAGTTGTCATAGGAGATTATCCAGTTGGATAATAATGACGGTGCTCGTGTTGCTACCAGTTGAATGGCCTGTTGTGCTCAAGACCATACCTCTCTAGCTAGGAGTGAGTGTTAATATTATGGTAGCTTCGGGAGGTATGAACATCTATTGTGACCTATGACGAGATTAGAATACTCCGGAAGGAAGCAAAGAAGTGAAGGAAACCCTAGACATGTTGTCGGCTGCAGAAATATATTTAAAATGAATTTATTAGTACCCAGAAGGAGAAGTCGACCCCAGTAAAGCCTGCTAGACTACTATAAATACAGGGCGCCAGTTCTCATTATTCTCATCTCAGCAATTGCAGAGAGAATTGGATTTGCGCAGGTGCAGTGGCAGTTTGTGCGCAAGTCTCTGGGAAGGTGTGCGCTAGCTTCTAGGTGGGAATATCTGATAAGATTGGTTTCTATTCTTGCTTGGTGCATTAGCCTCTCTTGGATATTGGATTGCTACCAAGATTCTCTTCTCTGTCAAGGTCAAGGTGCTCGGAGGGTGGCTTCGGCCTATGGTTGGGTGACCAGGGTATCGTCAATGGTAAAACGAGCACAATCTTCTATATTCTAACAGGGTCAGCGTACCATTCCCGCTCATACTTACCACTTTCCACACTTCTTCCCCTCCGTTCCCTCATTTTTTTGGTTTCCGGGCTCATTGACCCAAGAAGGGATTGTACCTCATTTCATGGAAAGAAGGGGCTAAAGGCCCAAAGGTGTTGTAGCTAGAAAAAGTTAAAAGCCAATCATTATCCTTCTAGATGCTCACCCTAAGGACCTGAGAGCAATGAACCACTACTCTATAAAATCCAGGACCTTCTAACATATAACTAATAAATGTCCCGCTTGTTGAGGAAATGCATTTTGCGGTGTCCCTTACTTTCCATTGCATATGACACTCTGTGTGTTTCTAGACTCAATTGGCATTGCGGTACTCTTTACTTTCCATTGCACATAGTACTCAATGTTTTGGACCTTAATCAATTAATGGCAAGAAAAGAGACAATATGAACCCTTGTATGTCAAGAATCCCATGCCTAGAAGTCTTGCCCCAAATCCACCTCACACTCACTACATGACTTAGATAGGTTCTCCATGGGAAACTCCCTTGACTTGGAGATTGGTTAACCCAATAGGACACCTTGACACCCCTCCCATACCTAAATTAGGAAAATTTTATAAGGTCTTTAAGCATTTGTTAGTTTGAAAAGGGGGGTTTGATGCACATGTTCGGGTGGTTCTCTTATTAGATGTGGCTTGGCATGATTCATATGACTTGTGGACCCTTGGAGGGCGTACTTTTCTGTCTTTGCAGGACCTTGTCCACAGGATGGATGTTATACCCCACGTCCGGGGCACCATTTGATGATGAGTATTGCACCTTGATGATGGAGGATGTTGCCTTTGGAGGCATCTTGGCATGGCTAGAGGATGGGATTCCACCCTTCTCAATTTGAACGTTGGCCTTTGGAGGCCTAGACATCACCTTCCGAGCCCATGGCGTCCCATAAGGGCTAGGGTTTTGATGGATTGCTTGATGTATTGATGGCGGAGGCACGTAGCATGGACCTCGACACTTGAGAGAGGGACATATGGCCTTTGGAGGCCCAATGTTCCACCTTTTCAGCCTTGACGTCTCTTTCATAATCCTAACGTCACCTTGCTAGGGCATGAGGTCACCCTCTTTAGGGTTTTATTTTATGTAAAAATTCAATTTTTGTAAATTGAAAGGACAAATTAAAGAAGTCGGCCCTCTTGTGTAAAGACATGGCTTTTCATTAGAGTCTTTTGGTGGCTAGGATTTCCCATATAAATATGGCTAGCCAAGACTCATTTTATCATCACATCCTCTCACCTTTGTGAGAGCACCAGGACTGAAATTTTCACCTTATTCTTGGTTATCTCTCTCTTCTAAAAATGCGCTATGCTTGGAGGACAAGTGTGGATCATTCTTTGCTGATTTTTTGGATGGTATTGCTGCAATTAGGGTTTGTTCTTGTCAAATCTTGGTGAAGTAAGTAGAATTCTGCAATTTCATTTCATGCTATTGAATGTTTATGGTAAATTTTGCTTTTTCATATTGAAGAATCTCGCTTGACAAAACCCTAAGAGAGGAGCATAAGTGCTTCATCCTCTCACAAGGTTAATTTCATCCATAAATTTGTGAAGTAAATCCTACCTAGGGTTAAGCTTCTAAAGCTCTAAAGTGCTAGCACTTTAGGAGTTGGATTCTAGACTCTTGATTGTGACATAATTGAAGGACTTAAGAAGGGAGAAAAGTGCCCAAAAGTGCTTGCACTCTAGCAATCCTTCTCTTTAAGGCTTGAAATCTAGGGCCCTAATGTGCTAGCACCTTAGATTTCAAACCATACCTCTTAAGATCTTGCTACTATCATCTTATCCCTAAGGCACTAATCATTTAAGCTCTCTTGTGGTGAAAGTGATCAACAAACTCTCAATTTTCATTCTTTCAAGCTTGTTACTAACTTTGCTAACGCTAACCTAAGCTAAGTTACTAATTTACTTGCTGCTGTTGCAAAAGTTGCTACAGCAATCCTAACATACACTAATTTTCTGCATACATTGCTCTAATAGTGGTAAAATATACTCAGAAATTGCTTGAAACAATTGGATATTGATCTATTGGATATATGCTAAATTTTCATGGTAAATTGTTGCAATTCTGAAGTGTATTTCTTGCTGCTGTTACAAACTTGTACTTGCTGTTATAAACTGTTGTACCGCTGCAATTTTGTACCAGCCACAACAAATTTTCATTGTCTAGTGTTCAGTGAGGTTTTAATTGCATACTTGCACTTGGAAATCATGATATATATGCTGTAATTTTTCTTTTTCCAGGCAGGTACTCATACGAACTCTATACCTCTTTTCCTTTTGACCTAGACATTGACTTAGGTGATCAAGAGAGGGGTCGGTAGGCTTGGCTATCAAACTTGCTACTTTGATCCCTTGAGGTCACCAGGGAGGCCTCCCTTGTGGTGGACCTCTTCCATCACTAGAACGAGGGGATTTCTTACTAAGGTGACAGTGGTAGGCTTTCCTATAGTTACGCAAGATTTGGTGATCTTGTGTTGGGCTTTGCACAACTACAAATCTTGTGATAACATTTACCATAACATTCATTTATTCTTGAGCACGATCAAATGTAACTTTTTGGATACCAGTTGTAACAAAGGATCCCAAGGAAATTATCATTTAAGGTTTCAAAGCTCCACTCATGAGTTAGAGGTAGTAATAGGGTTGAAAACAGAGATCTAGAAGCAAAACAAATATCGATATATGAGATATTCAACAAATGACATGTTTCCAAGAAAAATATTCCTGTGGGCCTTGATATATATTGAGACGTTGGAATTTTATATGTAAAGTCACCACAATCATGGGTGTGGTTCTGGAAGCGGGAGTGGCACTGCTGGCCAATTTTAGGATTCAAATGAAATTTAAGAATCATGCATACATTATACAGGAGACTTGGTACCCCGCCGGTTTCAAGGTACTTTGTAGTTATTTTCATTTGAAAGTTCATAAAGATCAAGGCTTGGAATTTAGACATAAACCTTTTGTTTGGCATATTTGTTGTGAATTGCTGAAAACATCAGTTACTGATTTTCGTTACCAGAAAATGTCCTTTCATGCATGGAAAGAGGACAAATATGTTATTGTATTTGATGTATAATTTTGCTTGTTTTTGTGACACCATGAATGCCTTAAGTTGTTTGCATATTCGTTTAGAGACATGTTGACTGAAGGGCAGTTTTGTATCAGTATCAAAGTTCTGGAAATGTTTACGAAAAATTGGAAACGTTTCCAGCAACTGGAAACGTTTCTGGGATGAATCAACCATTCCAGATGTACGATTTCATAACAGCATATGCTCATGAAAAGCAGCACACATAATTTGGAGAGAAAGGTCACTCATATTAATAATATGCTGCAGCAAGTACATTAGGGGAGCCCAAGGTGGGCTACCCACATTTACACATATACTATTATCTCATGTATCTCAATACACACTTCATCATATATAGTACCCTAAGATGGTTAGGTAGTCTAACCACCTAACTAACCTTATTAATAGTTATTATCATTAACTAAAATGTCATGTTATGTTAAAAACATGTTACATGGTCATTTTAATACACAATGTATTAACATTGTTACCAACACTGGGGCTATTATTTGCTCCTCCAATACCCCCTTCAAACAAGAGCTCCATTAAATCTCCTATGCATTGTCATTCCAATGGATGCTTGTGTCTCGCTGTTGGGGAGACCATGGCAGTTTGACAGGAGCGCAATGCATGATGGAAGTAAGAACTGCTACACCACCATGGAGGGAAACAGGATACGGCTATTTCCGTTAAAGGATGAAGACCAGATGAAGTGTTGCTGGTGGTAATCGAAGAAATTGTGAGCACAGACATGGATGAAGGAATGTTATGCAGTGGTGGAAAGGAGAGTCTCTAGAGGTGATGTGTGGGTGATGAAGCTAAACTCCAGGAAGAATGAAGTTCTTAAAGAGGTGAAAGATTTGCATTATGAGTATGCAGATATTATGCACAAAGATGAGCAAGCAGGTTCGCCATTGAAAAGGAAGATTGTGCATGAGATTGACTTGATTTCAGGTGCGACACTGTCAAATCAAGCTGCTTATATGAGAATATTGAATGTAAACTTAACTCGAGGGGTTCGTTTGACCTTTGGCACTGTTTCATTTATGGTTAACCACTTTAGTGGCTATTGCGGTCCCACCCTTTTGGGTGTTAGGGGTAAACCCTAAATCTATTTATTGGTGAGGCTCTAGCTTCATTTGACACACACATTGGACATGATGCATTGTGCTCTTTGGGATCTTCTTATGAAGATGTGCTTCATTGTTTGAAGGTGTTTTTGAACACTACCGCTCACTTGGTTACCATGGTCTCATCTTAAAACCCTAACATGTTTTCAGAGCTTTGGTTGTACACATTTCCAGCCCTAGGTCGCTGCTGTCCTTGTGATCTCAATTAAACAAATAAATTGCTGTATTTAATTAATGCAGAAATTAATTTCAGACCATTGCATCAATCACATAATAGCTGGAAAATTAAACAGCGGAAGCATAAAACAATTTCACACATACACAAGTAGTTCCTCCTTCAAAATCCGCTTTTCATTCCTTATTCAAAGCTTACAAGGGAACCTCCATAGTTTGCCAAACTAGCAGCTGCTTGGTTAATCAAAATCACCTTAGAAACAGATCTGCACAAAAACTGAGAAGAAACAACCTGCAAGGAACACTGTATGCCCTGTTGTACGGATCTGCACGATTGTATGGATCTGCTGTACAACTTTGACGACTGTACGGATATGTTGTACGGCCTCCTCCTCTCAGCTCTGGCTCTTCTCCTTCTCTTCAGCTCTGCTCAACTGGATGCTGCCCACCTGACAAAAACTGTGCCTGAACTCTCTATCTTGACATGTATTTATATTTTTACCTGAAACCCTAATATACCAAAAACCTAATCTCTCGATGAGATGTATGGTTGAGATTAATCCTAGTGTAAGTCACTAATGCATGAAATACACTTTATTAGACTCAACAACGAAATATAAGACTTTTCACTTTTTCCTAAAGTGAATTACAAAATAGAGTTACTTTTTGAAATATCTCAAACCACTTCCAACTCTTTAACACTAAACCTGTGTGGAAGTTCTTATCTGAGCTATATTTCTCATCATCGGTGGTGCGAGTGTAGAAATTCCAGCCCTAAGTGACTAATGTCCTTATGATATCAATTAAATAAATAAATTGCTGGACTTAATTAATGCAGAAATTAAATTCAGACCATAGCATCAATCACACAATAGCTAGAAAGCAAATAGCGGAAGAATAAAACAGTTTCACACTTACACATGTAATTTCTTTTTAAATCGACTTTTCATTCCTTTGACAAAACTTACAAGGAAACCTCCACAGTCTGCTAAAAACCAGTAGCTGGACGGTTAACAATTCACGCTGAACTGAGCTCTACAGCTTGCTGAGAAAGTACGGCTTGGCTGTACGGACTGTATGGCTTTGTCTGTATGACTGCATGTATTGTACAGTTTTGTCTATACGATTGTACGGACCTGTTCATACAACTGTATGTACTTGTTCTGTATGACTATACGGAACAGTACGGATCTGTATTGTATGACCTTGCCTGCTGTCCGGATTCGCTTCTGCCTGAATCCCTAATCTCTGCTGGTCACTCATCTTGCTCAGCTGTTCAACTGTGTCTAGACTCTAAACCCTCTATCTTGACTTGCCTTTATACTTTTACTGAAACCCTAATCTCCCAGTGAAATATACGGTTGAGATTAATCCTACTCTGTCATAAATGCATGAAAACACTATTAGAATCAATAGCTAAATATAAAACTTTTCACTTTTTTTTTTTAAATATAATTACTTTTCGAACATAACTTGAACCACTTCCAACATGTTCATAGTGAACTTGTGCGGAAGTTCCTGTCCGAGCTATATTTCTCAACTCTCCTTAGCAAGGAAGGAATCCTGCACCAATCGAACTTTGTCTCTAAATGCCTCAAACTTCCATTTTGCCAAGGGCTTGGTCAAAATATCAACTACCTGCTGATTTGTGGGAATATATTGGAGCTTCAATGCTCCCGTATGAAGTGATATTTGATCTCTATATGCTTGGACCTGTCATGAAACATTGGATTCCCAGAGAGTTTGATACAACTATGAAAATCACAGCAAATGATTGTAGGTTACAGCTCCTAATCAAACAATCCTACAAGTAACTTGCGAAGCCAAATGGCCTCAGAAGTAGTAGTGTTGGTTTCCATGTATTCTCCCTTTGTTGAGTTAAGTGCCATTGAAGTCTACTTCCTGCTGAACCAAGATATCATCCCTAATCCCAAGCTAAAGCAGCACCTTGAGGTGCTCTTCCTGTCTGTTGCACTGCCTACCCAATCTGAGTTTGAATACCCTTGCATCTTCACTTCACCATCTTCAAGATATCTTATACCATACTCCACTGTGCCCATCAAATACTCGAGCACATGTTTTGCTGCTGCCCAATGCTCCTGCCTTGGCTCCACCATGAGCTGACTCAAGGTGTTCACTACAAAACATATATCTGGCCTTGTGTTGACCAAATACATCAAGGAACCTATCAACTGCATGTACATTGTGGGATCCACCAACTTTGAATTTGAAGCTGTCACCTTCTTCATATTAGTGATCATGGGTGTGGCCATAGGTTTGTAGTCCTCCATGCTAAATCTCTTTAGGATCTCAACTACATACTTACCTTACCCAAGGAAAATCACTGTACCTTTAGTCACGGTCATATACATGTGTTTTGAGGCTGTATAAATGTAGGTTTCTTTCTTTATGCTATTTTCTGCATTATCTAGGAGTTGCACTTGCACTCCCACATTGTATTCATACTTGTTGTTTTCTTCAGTCCCATTGACCTACTTCTGTGGTCATTTGTTGGACATTAATAAAATTATCTTATCTTATCTGCCAAACTTCCAATCCCTAGAAGTAATTCATCATGCCTATGTCCATCTTGAACTGAACTTCCATGTCTGCTTTGCACCCTTCAATGAGCTTCTCTGCACCTGTCAGAAACAAGTCATGTACATATAACACCAAAATGAGTAGTTCAGTCCCAATAAATATGTAATATATTATATAAGTTAGAATTTGCTTTGTTTTTGGTGAAGCCCATACTCTACAGATATCCATCGATCCTGGAATACCATACTCTCGGTGTATGATTGAGTTCATATAAGGCTTTCTTAAGCCTGCACACATGGAATTCCTTCCCATTTTCCTTAAAGCCCTGAGGTTTCTCTATGTACACTTCTTCCTCAATGATCCCATTAAGGAAAGCTGTCTTCACATCCGTTCGATGTATCCTCCATCCCATAAATGAAACCAAGGACATAAATACTCTAATGGAAGTGTACTTGGCGATTGGAGCATATGATCATAACATCACGAACATCCCCTCTTTTAGGGGCTTGACCACCCGTGAATTTGAAGGAACATAACCTTGGACCATCAACAACTTGCCAAACTACAACATCCTTCATATCAACTTCATGCCAAAATATTGAGACACCACATCACGAGTTGTTCTTGATTTCTTGCAAAGATGATCACATCTCCATACAAGACCAAAGCAAGTGGATTAGATCTGTTGGACACACGAAATAGGATAAATGTGAATTGCATTTATTAATTGATATGATACACGTATATATACATTTCGGATGACCTTTGGGTTCATCTTCCAAGGTCTCTTGGACTCCCTATCCTCCGTCGTCAACGACAAAACCTAACTCGGGTGGGAAGGAAGAGAAAATAACCCACTCCAAAACTGTTGGTCATACTGCCTAGCGTTATCTCTTAGCCTTGTATGATCCTGCTGGTGAATGAATCATGGTAAGTAATGTAATCCAGTGTGGAAGTTATGTAATGTAATCATAGTTTCTTCTCTTGTTGCCATCATAGTTTCTATTTTGTATTGATGCTTGCCATAGTTTCTATTTTGTATTTGTTATGGCACAAGTTGTAGGTTGGGCAAAGCTCGACCCAACGACAAAAGCAAGTGCTACAACTTGGGAATCCCACACCCAATGTCACCTCGATGTAGGTCCTGCATTTCAAGGGTGACTAGGTCACTCTAGGGAGGCGATCTCGGTGACCCTAGCGGGAATGAGATGGGGATGGATAGAGATGGAAGTGGAGCCCCTAGAGGTCAAATCTAAATGGAGTGAAAAGTGGAAAGAGATGCCTTGTAAACCCAACAAGTATTGCCCCCAAAGATGTAATACTTCTTCGGATGATTGTACTTGCCCGAAACACAAGAAAATCCAACTTGCAATGATATATGTTAGTATGGATCAGAAAATTAAGCTTGCTGTCCCTAATTTGCAGCAGTAGATGAAAGTTTATATCAGCAAATAAAACATCCAAATCAGCATACAAAGATCTAGATTCTAAACTAGTTAAACAAATCAACATTAAGATTAGCAATAAATATGGTCTGAAAAATGGTACTAAAGAGGCAAGATAAGATGACTGTTGTAAACATGTATTTTCTGCAGAAAATTGCAGCCTTATGGCTGTAGCTTTTAGTCACTTATATCAACAAGTTACACCATCAAAAGATGCCAACAATTAGCCCAAAAGATGCGCCCTAGTTAGTAGAGTTAATGAGCAAAATTTAAGAGTTAGACTAGGGTTAGTTTAGGAGTTAGGATTAGTTATCTATCTAGGTTAGATCAGCCCTAATGGCTATAGGTTAGGGTTTGTAACAGCAAGTAAAGTAGTGGGAGAGAGGGGACGCCCTAGTAGGGGGAGATTCCTCCCAAAGTGGCAAACCAACTCCAAGCAAGAGATCTTT
>ML800118.1:109632-137122 GCA_009831015.1 Picea engelmannii
ACTGGGTTGGTCGTTGTTTCTTTATTGATCACCGATTCCTTGTTGGTAAGTTTTTCTAAATTTTCTTGTTGCGACTTCTTCTGGTTCTTCACCTTCTTGATCCTCCAAGGGTTTCTCTACCACACCTATCATCTTCAAATCATCATGCATCATTAAATTCAAAAATTTTAAAAGGCACATAACTTACCAAACCCTCATCCTTTCCAAAATCAATGATGATCGTTGTCTGAATGTACTCAAGCAAGTGTACATCATTTTTAGAAGATGCTTCTTTTGGAACAAGATGGGATGCATCGTTTTCAATGGAATATTCCTCATCTTCATGAGTAGCTTCAACACGGTCTTCAAGAACTTCATCACCATTCTCCTTATCTAGATCTGGAATGTTGTGTACAAGTGGCACATGTGATGAAAGAGAGAGCTGGTCATCCATGCATTTCTCATGAAATTCATTTACCAACTTCTCTTGGCTTGGCTCACCATGTTTTTCTTTGATATACTCAAACAAGGACACACATATACATCACATGATCCTTCAACATAACTAGGTTTCCAAACTCTGTGAAATGCTTTGATTAAGCCTGTAAGTGAAGATATTTCTTTTTTACCAAGATTTTCAAACCAATCCAATGCTTCATCATCCAAGGTCACTGGATTCATTCTCATCTTGACATCCTCATGGACAACCTCAAGCTCTGAGATAATTTTCATGAAGGATGTAATATGTAGTGTAGTTGAATTAACATACCCATCAAATCTTGTCACGTGCTCGTCCCAATATGGTGTTGGGAGCTCGTTTAGAAATCTCGAGATACTGGAGAAATCAAATGGAGGGTACAACCACTCTTACGAATAATGCCATATTTCTTTACTTCAATCTTCAATATGACAAACAAATATGGAATTTGAAAAATATATAACCATCATACATCATATTGATATCAATGGAGTCGCCAGGTGAGTCTTCAAATGCCAGATGAGAAGAGATCTTCAAAGAAACACCCTCATTAAATCACTATAGCCAAATGATTGAATCTAGAGAACTACATTTTGCCCCCTACAACGACGCCAATTTGTTACCTCCCAAACTTGCACTCAAAGATATTCAAAGTCCCAAAATCAAGTGCAACCCTAGAGGCACTTAGAAAGGTTGCCCATTGTTACCACAACTACTCTTTCTCTCACTTTAGGTTGTCCCTCCTCTAACACAAGGGGGGAAACCCTAAAAAATAATGTTTAAGATGTTCTTTAGAATTTAAGGAATGGTGGATTGCCAAGACTAGTGCCTATCCAATGGGTGATCGAGTTAGGATTGACAATCAAGAGGGTTCGAAGTTCGAACTTGTATGGAAGAAGGTGTTGCTAGGCTGTTACAAACATGCTCTAACCAACCACATGGATTTACTTCAATGTGCAAAAAATTAAATGAGGGCTCTTCCAAATATTCTCCTCACAACCTGTACAAAATCAACCAAGTAATATTGTGCAACCTTGACTAATTAAAGGACAACCACACATGAAACCATAAATGAAGTAGAAAAGGGTAGGAAGCCTTCTTTATAGAATGAACAACTAACAATAGGTCATTCTTCAACTATGATTTCACCCAAAAATCAGGAGGGCCTTATATGTGCCACATTTAAATTTCAAACGCTAGCTAGGGTAGCCATTGAAATAGAGTGAACAGCCGTAACCAAGACATTATAGTAGCAAATATCCTTCAATGGTCACAATGATTACAACAAGATGAAGGGAGGGTTTTACCTTTGTCCTCTTATTGAAGCAAAGATGCCCTTCTACAAAGATTATTCCAACGGATTTGTACTAGTAATTTCCAGCCATCAAATCAACCCAAGAAAAACAAAGAAAGATGGAAGAACCTCATGTTGAAATGCCCCTTAACTTCTTCCTCCCAATAGATGTTCAACTAAGCTAGGAGGGGATCTCCCACAATTTCAGCCATGCTTTTAGCAAATGAATCGCCTCTTCTATTTATATATTTCAAATCAAGCTCTAATTCATAAAATAATCTTTCTTTATAGAAAGCCCTAAAATCCTCCTTTTTCCATTTTGAATGAACAAAATATGTCCACATGCCACATGGCATCTTGTGCAAAGAGCTTGCCCCAAAATATGTAGAAAAGACCTTGAACAATGTCTTATTACCTCCAACCACTACAAAAGGTGAAATATGCCTCCAAATATGTGACAATAATGTGTCCTTACCCCCAAAAGTTTTCCTCAAAGGAGAAGCATACCTCCAAATATGTTGAATATGCCTTGAACAATGTGTACTGCCCTATAAATCACTTTATCATACTTTTAAATCCCTTTTGCACAAAACTTCCCACTTGTAAGGGGTAGATTCATGATCAAGTAGCCTTGATGCTCCCTTGAAGTGGAATGTTCTTCATCAAGTGATCTCCTTTGACCAAAACAATGCTCCAAGCCAGGGCGTTCCTCCACTAGCTCTTTCCCTTTTCACCTGTTATGCTCCGGGTCTTCCCTAAGGTAGGGCATTTTGCTTCTCTGGACTTTGTCTTGCCATGTGCCGCACTCTGGAGCCCAAATAAGTTAGGGTGTTCCTCTCCTCAGGTTGTGCTTGACCCTAATCTTGCCATGAACCATGCCCTAGACCTCTCCTAAAGTAGGGCGTTCATGCTGTAGTGCTTCTTTCCTCAACTGGGCCAAGTGTGGTCTTAGGTTGGCCTATGAAAAAGGCTTTCCATCAAACACTTGTTGGACTACAATGATCTCTTGTTTTGTTGGTGAGAGAAGAATGGCCCATGAAAAATGCAAAATGAACCATGCATTTTCAAGGGGGGTAACAGTGAGAATTGCGTTGTACCCAAAAAAATGCATGCAATGATGGGCCATCCATGGCCTAAGGCATTTTTAGTGTAATGTTTGGCATGGAATTGGCCACTCAGAACCTTTTCCAAATACTCGAGAATAGTGTTAGTGACCTGTACTATGTCCACCACCACCTACATCCTAATCTGTTTTTTCCTAATGCAATTGGAATGCTTGATAGAGGATTTTACAACAGGTAGTGAGCTTGCCTTGAACACAATACCAGTTGTGAGGAGAATAATAGGGGGTGAGGCACACTGCTTCTGCCACTCTCCAACCACCTCTGACAGGTGTCCGCCATAGTGCAAAAATGTAGGGTGCAGTAATAGGAAAATCGGGCGGAATGAGGGTCTCGTCTTCACCACTAGCCATAAAACCCCTATCCAATGTCCCATCGTCCACCTTTTCTCTAGTGATTACTCCTCTTGTCCCAGGTTCATGCCTAGTCAGTTGGTGATGGATCCCATAGGTTAGCTCGAGCCTCATGATATCTTGTTTTTGAGAGGGATCTCTTGGAGGAGACACTTATTCATTTATTCCAAGGGTAGGAGGAATAAACTCAGTTGGTGTGGAAAGGTTTAGAAGCCTCCATGACCAAGAAGGGGATCCATGGGTAGCCCAAAGTATAGGTGCTCACTATGAAAGAAGTCCTAGGCTATATCTCAAAGAAACTTCCTAGTACTAACTTAAAAACCTTACAATCTAGTGCCACCATTATTAGGATTTTGGAAGGGTTTCATAGCTCATTCTTCTCTCATCGATCATAGTTGGAATCATTTGACCTGCATGTGTTATCAACACTTACCTTAGAATTATATTTTTAATATTATACTTAATTCAAATGTCAATGTCTATTTTTAGGTGTTGCTATTTATTATCACCTGGAAATTCTCACCCTGCAAAGCCAAAGGGAGTTCGGAAACGCTAGGAAGTGAGCATTGTCACGATGTCACCTCGCTTTCTTCCTCTCACTTCGAAGTTAGTGCTTGCTAACTTTAAGGGGGTATCCCTAAATGATCTAGGTACTAACTACAAATTCAAGAATTATTAGTAACACCTAAAATCAAAATAAAAAGCTTGTTGGCATTGTATAGAATCTGCAATAAACTATGGAAATCAGCAAGCTCGAAACTCGTCCTAAATGCACACAAACCATTGCATAAAATTAGCAGTAAATAAGGACACAAATCCCGATGCAAGTACACACTTAAAACATGCTAATAAGACAACATAACACAATTTACAGGCTGTTATGACTGTTATAAGGCTGTCTATGCTAAGTTAAATGCCGTTTTTTAGTATTGCGAGCTGTTATGACTGTTATAAGGCTGCCTATGTTAAGTTAAATGTTGTTTTTTAGTATTTTTTATGCTTTTTAATGTTTTTAGACTTTTCCAATGCACATAAATTGAGAAAAATGTAAGGTTTCTCTCTATTTCTGCGTTAAAAACGAAAATACAGCAAGTTAAAATTGCTTTAATTTAATAGAAAATTGAATAAATATGACCTAAGATGCCTAAGCTATATTCCCAGAATGCTTAAGATGCACAACTTTTTAGATAAAGTGGTTTTGATTTTATGTGAATAATTAAATGACTAGAACAAATAGGCCAATGCCTTGTGGAGTCAACAAGATGAAAAGAAGAAAGTGGGGTGGAAGAAAGATCCAATTCCTACCACTCAAGTTCTATAAAAAACAGAATTAAAAGAAAATGAGAGTCTATGAAAATTATAGAAATTACACACAAAGAACAAGAGAGTTGCTAAAAAATTGCTTGATTGTCTTTATTACAAACGGTTGTAGGAAGAACAGAGTTCTTGACAAGTCTGGACAAGAAAAAATGTTGAAATATTTTAACTGCGAAGAATATTCTAATTATAATTGAGTTTTATTATATAGATCAAATCCCCTTTTGTGGATTGATCATGTCAGGTCTTGTATAAGACCAAATCCCTTCTTGTGGATTGGTCAAACCATATTCATATGGTGGTATTTGAGAAGTCGGCCCTGCTTGGTGAAGAGACATAACCCTAGCGCCCCCTCAACAAATAAGTGAGGATGGCGCCTCATTCATTCACTCACTCAGTCACTCATCTAGTGTGCAAGTTTTGAAGGAAGCTGCAGTTACAAGAAGGAGAAGAGAGGCGTATGCTCAGTCTTGGGTTATTCTTGGTGGCTTGGTCTTTAGTCTTGGCATTGTATTGGCAATCTATTATTGAGGAAGTTTTTGCTGGGTTTTCTCCCCCATGAGGGTTTCCCAGGATAAAATGCTGTGTACCTTGTGATTGTGTTTCTTTCAGTGATCCTGCTTATGCTATTATTCTCTAGTAAATTGAAAAGAACTTAATAGCAAATCTAAATTTAACATGGAATCAGAGCTAAACTGAATAAAGCACCTTTCACTAGGTATCCAAAAACGTCACTGTTGCCATACAAGAAAATTAGGGCTTTTTATTGGAAAGGAATTTCCGACTAAAAACCATCTAGAAAAGTGCGCCCTACCCTAGCACATCATTTGGCAGCTTGAGCCCACCTTTTCAGTGGCCAGAGCCTCTGGAAAGTTAAACCCTAGTTTTGATTGGTACTAGAAAACTAGAAAACCAGGAAACCAAACCCAATACTAGAAGTACCAGTCCAGATTTGCGTTGGTCGAGTTTCAAGGGGTAAAACTTGAAATTTTTTAAAACAGACAGCTCCGGCCTACTTGCCTCAACCCAACGCGTCTCCTGGTAAGTTCAGATTCATTTTCTGAGCACATTCAATTTTTTTGGTCATTTTCCCAGCTCCAGGTCAAGTTGTCTGCAAGCACCAAGCTTGTTGACAAGTTAGAAGGTGTGGAAAACTTCTGTGCCTGGAAGTACAAAATTGGACACATTCTTGAAGAGAATGACCTTGCGAAATTCATAAAAGAAAATGTACCAGAACCCGAAGAAGATGCAGCTAAAGAAAAGTACAAGAAGGATATGGTTGAGGCCAAAAAGATAATTGCAGACTCTATTAAAGATCACTTGATCCCTCAAGTGTCTTCCAAGAACACTCCAAAAGAGATGTTTGATACCCTAACCAGAATGTATGAAGGAAAGAACATCAACCAGAAGATGAATCTGAGAACCCAACTCAAGAATACAAAGATGCAGAAAGGAGAAACAATTCATGACTATTTCTCTAGGTTTACTCATTTCATGGAACAATTAGAAGCAATTGGAGACAACCTAGATGAAGATGAACTCATAATGATAGCTCTTAATGGTCTCACAAGACCTTGGGATGCCTTCATCCAAACTATCTATGCAAGCAAGGAGAAACTCCAATTTGACAGTCTATGGGAAGAATGTGTTCAAGAAGAAGCAAGAGTAGCCAACCGAGAATCCGTACTATTAAGGGATGAAGATCAAGCCCTAGCTACTCATAGTAAAGGAGGAAAGAAAAGGTCTCATTTCCAAAAGGCGACCCATCTTCATAAAGAATCTCAATCCCCAAGGAGATTCACTTATAAAGAATCTCACCCTCCAAGGAGATTCCAGAAATATCATAAGGGTCAAAGAAAAGAAAAATATTTCTCCTCTTATCAATGTTATCATTGTGATAAGATGGGACACATTGCTAAGAATTGTCCTTCCAAAAGGGAAGATTACAAGAAGAGAAATAACAAAAGACATCATGCCCATGCAGTTGAAGATGATGAGCCACCCAATAAGGTGACTAAAGAAGAAAATGAAGATTATGTTTTGTGATACCTGGAGAAGATACTTGGCTCTTAAGCACATGACAGGAACTCCGATGAGAATAAAGGATGTATCCTATGTACCAGAAGAAGGAGGTTTGTACTTGTCCACTCAGATGTATGCGGTCCAATACCATCAACCTCTCTAAGTGGGTATGTATACTATGTGTCATTTATTGATGGTTATTCTCGCAAGACTTGGGTTTATTTCTTGAAATCAAAAGATGAAGTACTTGGAAAGTTCAAGGAATTCTAAGCCTTGGTAGAAAATCTCTCTGAAAGAAAGATCAAGATACTTAGGTCAGATAATGGAGGAGAATACACCTCAAATGAATTTGGAAGCTTTTGCAAAGATGTCGGGATTAAGAGGGAGCTCACCACTCTCTATAATCCTCAACAAAATGGTGCAGCAGAAAGAAAGAATAGAACAATTATGGAAGCAGTGAAGACTATGATTCACCATCAAGATCTTCCAATGCACTTATGGGCTGAAACAACAAGAACAACAGGTTATGTCCAAAACATATTATCCCATAGTGCACTTGTATTCAAAATCCTCGAAGAAATGTTCACTGGAAAGAAGCCAGAAGTAAGCGATCTCAAAATATTTGGTTGTCCAATGTTTATACACATTTCGAAAGAAAGAAGAACTAAGCTGGACCCTTCAAAAAAGAAGGGAATATTTGTTGGATACTGTGAGGTCTCTAAGGCCTTGAAAATTTACATACCAGGTTACCATCATATTGACATTAGCAGAGATGTAACCTTTGATGAAGATGCAACACTCAAAAGATCAAGGAAATACCAGCTTGAAGAAGTATATGAAGAAGAACCTGTAGCTCTCAGAGTTGCAGAACCAATGAAGGAAGTTACAGTTACTCCTGATGATGAGATTCCAGAAGATCGTGATATGATAGAATCTCAAGAACCTCCCCAGATCACGATCTCTCAGAAGAGAAAGCCAACTTGGGCCAGAGAACTTATTCAAGATGGAGAGAAGTATGGTGCCCTAGAGGGAACCGTGAGACAAAGCAAGAAACCCAAGCCATTCTCCAGTTATATGGCCTTGATGCGTGATCTCATAGAAAATGAACTTGCTTTGAATAAGCCATTCAGAAGAAAGAATGGGTCGATGCCATGACGGAAGAAAAAAGATGTGGTGTCTTCCAAATGGATATACAAGATAAAACATGTTGTATAAGGAAGTATTTAAAAACATAAAGCAAGATTTGTAGCTCGTGGCTTTTCTCAAAAGGAAGGCGTTGATTATGAAGAGGCGTTTGCTCCTGTAGCTAGATACACTTCTATTAGAACAATCATAGCTCTTGTAGCCAAGATGAAGTGGAAGTTACACCAGATGGATGTGAAAACAACCTTCTTAAATGGTGTTATTGAAGAAGAAGTGTATATAGAATAACCACAAGGGTTTGAAGCTGAAGATAGAAAGACTCATGTTTGTAAGTTGAAGAAATCTTTGTACGGGTTGAAGCAAGCTCCTAGAGCTTGGTATGGCAGAATTGATAGTTTCCTGACGATCTTGGGCTTTACCAAGAGTAAAGCTGATTCTAACCTTTACTTCAAGGTTATGAACGATGAGCCAGTGATATTGCTACTATATTTAGATGATTTATTCTTGACGGGAGAAGAAAAGCTCATCACAGATTGTAAGAAGAAGCTCGCTGCAGAGTTTGAGATGAAAGACCTAGGCTTGATACATTATTTCTTAGGTCTTGAAGTTTGGCAGAGCCCAAAAAAGATCTTCCTTAACCAAGGGAAGTATGCAGTTGAAATACTGAAAAGATTTGACATGTTGGAGTGTAAAGCCATGAACACACCCATGGAAACAAAGTTGAATCTCTTGGTTGATACTTCGTCAGAATTGGTTGATGCTACTCTATATAGACAGATCTATTTGATCTGGAGATGGAAGCCACCATGATCCTATGTGATAACTAGAGTTGTATAAAGATGATGTGTTCCATGATGAGTCGAAGCACATAGAGATCTGGTATCACTACATTCATGATATGGTGCAGAGGGGAGCTGTAAAGCTCCAATATGTTGGCAAAGATGAGCAGGTTGCAGATGTGTTGACTAAGCCTCTGTCTCGTGTAAAGTTTGAATACTTTTGAGACAAGCTTGGTATAGTCCGAAAGGACCTCCCTTGAAAGGGGGAGTGATGTTGATGATACTATGGTATCCTGACCAACATTAGGTAGCTCCGTTAGGATGTTATATCCTAGGGGATTGATCATCCCTGGGCAGATCCCGAAGGTCCGGTAAGGACGGTTTGTCAGAGTACCTGTGCATGTATATGCTAGTTGTGGTCAGTAGTGGTAGCTCCGTTAGGATTTTATATCCTAGGGAATCTTTTTGATTCCTGGGTAGATCCCGAAGGTCCGGTAAGGATGACCTGTTAGAGTACCACATGGTAGCTCCATTAGGATTTTATATCCTAGGGAATCTTTTGATTCCTGGGCAGATCTCGAAGGTCCGGTAAGGACGATCTGTCAGAGTACCAAAAAATGTTGTTGCACCTGCCTCATTCTGTTGCCATATGTTGATGATTTGGTATCAACCTCGTGCTGTTGCTGATGATGTTGTATCAACCTCGTGCTGTTGATGATGTTGTATTAGTGTTATACTAATTGATGTTGATGCAGATGATGATGATGATACTACTCCAGCTCCATGTTATGAACGATGATGTTATTGATGATGAGAAAAACTTCCGATGATTTGTAGATATGCCAGTCAATGTTCCAGATGCTGATGATGTTGCTGCCCTCTCTCTCCTGATGATGTTGTATTGGGTTATGTCAGTAGAATACCCATCTTGTTAAGGGGGAGTGTTGAAATATTGTAACTGCGAAGAATATTCTAATTATAATTGAGTTATTATTATATAGATCAAATCCCCTTTTGTGGATTGATCATGTCGGGTCTTGTATAAGACCAAATCCCCTCTTGTGGATTGGTCAAGCCATATTCATATGGTGGTATTTGAGAAGTCGACCCCTAGGGTTTATTAAAGTGGTTTTAAGTTTTAACCACTATTGGAAGAAGTCGGCCCTGCTTGGTGAAGAGACATAACCCTAGCGCTCCCTCAGCTAGTATAAATAAGTGAGGATGGCGCCTCATTCATTCACTCATCTAGTGCGCAAGTTTTGAAGGAAGCTGCAGTTACAAGAAGGAGAAGAGAGGTGCATGCTCAGTCTTGGGTTATTCTTGGTGGTTTGGTCTTTAGTCTTGGCATTGTATTGGCAATCTATTATTGAGGAAGTTTTTGCTGGGTTTTCTCCCCCATGAGGGTTTCCCAGGATAAAATGCTATGTACCTTGTGATTGTGTTTCTTTCAGTGATCCTGCTTATACTATTATTCTCTAGTAAATTGAAAATAACTTAATAGCAATGCTAAATTTAACAAAAGACTCTCCAAGTATAATTGTCCTTAGCTGGATGGGATAGGTACAATCATGATCCAACAAGGAAGTCTCCAACTATCACAAGCACTATGGTTATAGGAAGAACGAAGTCCTTGACAAGTCTGGACAAGAAACAATTCTCCAAGTATAATTGTCCTTCGCTGTATGGGATAGGTACAATCATGATCCAACAAAGAAGTCTCCAACTATTACAGGCACTATATGCTAGCTCTCAATATCACTCTCTCAAGAAAAGAGTAAGCAAAGAAAGGTGCAGGGCAATAATCAACAAGCTCTGGTGATCAAATCATTCACAAAAACTAGACCCTTTACACCTTCAATGCTTGTACAATATATAGAAGAATGGGAGAATAAGAATAGGTAAGATAGAAATAGAAGAAAAGTAAGAATAGTAGTCTCCAAATACAATGCTCCTTTTTTGAGTGAAAATAGCATATGTATGAAGAAACTACTCCAAAAGTTCACCCTCCTTCCATACTAACTGCCTACAAGAGAAAATACACTTGTGTATGGCGGATTTCTTCTTTTAATGCACTTTTTTTCATGCCCAAAATAGACCTTACGAATTTCCCAAGGAGACAATCCCCTAAAATCAAGCCTTAAATTATGGAGTAAGTGAGGATAAAAAATAGTATGATGAGCTAGAGTAATTTTAGGAAGGAGAAACTTCGAAAATAACAATGTAAGCTCCTCTAGGCCAAGTGCTCGTCAACTAAGGTCACATGAAAAGACCCTCCCGAGCAAAGCCAAAATGCAATGTATGCCATATTGGGTATCCAAAAGTCTAGTGACCCTGCTAAAAATAACACCACCTTTGAATCAATTGAAATTCAAGCCATAGACAAATCTCCCAACTGGGTCTTCAAATATGTAATCATCTTGTCAACCAATACATTTTTAGAAACTGCTAAAACTAGTCATTGCTAAAAGTAGAAATTGCTAAAAGTAGCAACTTCTCAGATTTGCATGAAATTTGACCTTGCTAAAAATAACACCACCTTTGAATCAATTTAAATTCAATCCATAGACAAATCTCCCAACTGGGTCTTCAAATATGTAATCATCTTGTCAACCAGTGCATTTTTAGAAACTGCTAAAACTAGTCGTTTCTAAAAATAGAAATTGCTGAAACTAGCAACTTCTCAGATTTGCATGAAATTTGAACTCCATGCATATCTCCTTAAAGGGTATCCAAATGTATGATTAGATCTCGCAAAAAAATAATCCTACAAAAACCAACTAGTTCATACCCTTTGGGATCTTCATTCTCCCATACTTGTTTTGAATAACGCATTGAACTTGCAAGTATGAGGCACCTGCTGTTACTAGTTCCCTTGTCCACCTGTACCAGTGATGTAACCTGTGAATGTACCTATATGAATAACTTGTTCAAGAACTTGTCCAACCATCTATCCTCGAGTAACAAAAACATGCAACCATGTGCCAAGTCTGAAAGGAACTCCACAAGCTGTCGATGCCGTGTCGATGAGTCGACTGTTGAGATGTATAGCATCAGAAGGTCTTCCACACTTTGTAGCATCCTAGCCCTTGTTTTAAAAACCGATGAACCGGAACCGGAACCGACTGGTTTTACCGGTTTGATGGTTGACTGGTTCAAACCGGCCATTAAACCGAATCGGTCGGCCAATTTATGACCAAAGCGGCCGGTTTGGTCCCTAAAACCTAAAACCCCCTAAAACCTAAAACCTAAGTAACAGAGAAGTACTTGGCTCATGTTTTCTCATGCAAGTTGGAGTTTAAGGTGTTTTGGTGTGCAATTGAGGGTTATTTTGCCTTACAAATGCTATTTAAAGAGGTCCTCACCCCCTCCCTCCATTTCACCCACCCTAGTAATTAATGGTAATGTTAAATTAAAAATGAAAGATAAAGGAGAATGTAATGAAAATGAAAGATAAAGGAGAATGTCACTTTTACTTAAATTTTTAACATTACCATTAATTGTTTTAGGATATTTGAGAGTGGTTCCAACCTCATTGGACTTCATATGGAGAAAGTAGAATTTTAGGTCCCATTCAAAATTCAACAAACTTAACAATTTTCAGGGTTTCAAGATTGGCAAGATTGCAATGTTTCCACTGGATTCTATCATGTATGAGGGTATGGAACTGACATTTAATCAAGAGAACCAAGCCCTTTATGTACCTCGATGTTGGTGGCATTGATTGTTGAACTCTTTTGTCACAACCCCAGTAAAAATGTACCCTTCACTCAAGTATAAACTCTTCTATTGAACTCTTCTCTTTGTCGTCATGTCAGGTGACTTAGTAGTGTATGTGCATTGTGCACACCAACCTCAGTCTTATATACATGCAGAGAGAAGAGTGGTTGAAGGGAAAGACAAAGATGTGGGATGTGTTTTTTGATGATACGGGTTTGAACAATAGTGTTGAGTTGGCATTAGACAACTTGGATCTTAATGAACTAGTGCTAGAGCCGATCACTTTTGATGATGGTGATCCTCTTGAGGGGTCATCCTCCAGAGTCCACATCAACAAATGCACAGATTGCATTGGATATAAGGGAGGAGGATGAGGATGGAGGAGAGAGCAGTGGTAATGATGCCAATCTTGATGATTATGACATGGAGGACTACTGACAGTCACGACTCATGAGCTATGAGATTCTTCCATCTATGGCTCTAGTATCTACCCTATGGCTATTTTGTATTTGTCATTGGCATTCCCACCTATAGTATCAATGACTCTAACTTAGTCTGTTATTTGATGTTGTAGAGGCCATTTATAGCCTCCTTGATTATGTATTTATGTTCCGAACTCTAGATATGTATTGCACTTGGTGTCGTTTTGATATATTCATGAACATACTTTGGATATGTTGTCTCTAATGGTCTCTAATGCTTGGAAACATGATTTAAAATCTTAAAAATATATTTGTTTCGTTAAAATTTAAATATTTTATGTATTTTTTAAAAAATCGGTTCATTGAAACCGGTTCCGGTTCTGGTTTCGGTTTAGGTTGGACCCTCGACTGGTTTTGGTGCCGGTTCCGATCTTTAAAACTATGGTCCTAGCATGGTGGGGGACAATGAAATAATGACGAAAGTTAATTAAGTAATTTTCCTATAGTTTTCAACATAGGAAAATCACTGAAAATATGTTATATTTTTTAGTTGACTTTATTGAGCGCTTTTCTAAAGTTAAAAGTGAAAATATTTAAGTGATGGTTCTTTTAATCTTGACCATCAATCTCAACGAGGGAGTGGAAGGCAATCTCAACCGTCCATCTCATTGAGATTAGGGTTCACTCGCTCAACGAAGTATAAGGAGGTCGACTTAGCCATTTTGGACGCATTACTGAGTTTGCAAAGGACAGATTGAGTCGCAAAGGATTTACTCTGAGGATTGGGAGAAAGAGATTCGACAGGGAGACAGAGGAGAAAAGGATACAAGGATTCGCCACACTTCCAGGGTCATGTAGAGACACATCCACTTCCACACAGAGGTTCCGCCATTGCTCACGCAGAGCTCACACATGCTGTTGTACGGATAATGCAGAGGCACATGTGAGGGTTCTTGCTGAGGCGATTTGGTTCTAGAGGTTGGGGAAAGGATCGTACCTCATCCACAAGGATTTACGCTGAGGTTTCTCTCAGTATTTGTTGAGGGCAAATTGTTTGTAAGAGATCTCCATATTTCTATTTGTTGAATAATAAAATCTCATTCATCTGTTGCACCGATTTTCTCACACTGGTTTTTCCAGGGAAATTTATCCAAAATATGGGTACATGTGATGTGATTGCTGTTGTCTTTTACTTTGCAAGTTTTTGGTTAGTTTATTTTGCTGTGCGATTTATTTTTTGTGAAGAAAAATAACCTAGAGTAATTAATTAACGACATTTTTCGGCTATTGGTTAAACTGACATCTGGGTTTAGAAAATCCACATGGTATCGGAGCAGGACTGTGAAAGAAGCAACACACAGGTATATCGTTCAGATCTGAGTGGATTGTGAAGATCTGAATGCACAAAATCAAAGTAATGTATTTGCAACTTATTTTTGGTTGCAACGTATTTTTCTGGCAGTAGCAGTGTAAGGTTTATAGAGGCAATGTTTTTCAGTATGGCCATGTGATTGAGGGTTGAGGATCGTCTACAGGGAGCTCAAAATTATCCCACCTGGAAGGAGAGGATGACTTTAGTGTTGGAGGTTAATGACGTACTTAACCATACACTGGTAACGACAGTTGCTCCAACAGATCCAACAGAGTTGGTCATCTAGAAGAAGGGTGAGGCTAAGGCAAAGAGCATTATACTGGATGGGATTAAGGATTAAGTGATCCCACATCTCTCAGGAAAGATTACTGCATAGGAAATGTGGAAGGCCCTGAGTGATCTTTACCAAAACAAGAACGCGAACATGGTAATGGCTCTGTGCAAGAAATTGCATGGGACCAAGATGAGTAAGGGAGAAGGCGTTGTTTCATATCTTACCAAACTTACACAACTCAGAGACGATCTTGCAGTAGTTGGCGAGAACACTGAGGATTCATAGTTGGTGCGTATTGCACTGGATGGATTTTCAAAGTCTTGGGATGTGTTTGTGCGAGGAGTTGTAGCCAGGGAGAAACTCCCGGATTGGCAGGGACTTTGGGACGATTTTGTGCAGAAGGAGATCAAACTTGGTCAATCTGGATCATCATCTTCACTAGTTATTGTGGATGAAGAAGGCTTGGCTCTTGCAAGCAAGGGAAAAGGCAAGGAGAAGAAGAAGAATGGTGGAAAGAGGAACATTGAATTTTCAAAAGTCAAATGTTTCTAGTGTCACAAGTTAGGACATTTTTCCTCAAAATGTCTTGAAAAGAAGAAAGGGAACACGCCACAGATGGCAGCATCTGCAACAGTGGATGAATTTGCCAAACACCTCGAGGAGGATTTTTTCTTCATAGCTTATATGTCTAGCGCAACAGTCTCAGACATGTGGTTTGTGAACAATGGAGCATCTTGTCATATGGTAGGGCGCAAGGAGTTTTTCACTAGGCTACAAGAGGGAGGTGTGAATCTGGTTATAGAGCTCGAAGATGATAGGCGCTACAAGGGGCAAGGGTTTGGCATAGTCTCATGTCAAAGGGAGTCAGGTAAACCACTCTGGTTTCTTGATGTACTATATGTTCCGGGGTTGACTAAGAACCTCATCTCGCTCTCTACTCTTGAGGATAATGGGTATGAGGTCAACTTTTGTAAGGGAAGGGTGTTCATCAGGCCAACAGGGTCAAGCCAGAAGATGAACGGGATGATTGGGGTTTGAGAAGAGAAGGTGTACAAACTACTGTTTCAGTCAGGGAGAGCATTGGTTAGTAAAACCACAGATATGGGTGAGTTGTGGCACAGGAGGATGGTGCACTTGCACTTCAGTGCGTTGGGGGCCGGGGCACTTGAGACATGCAGTCACTAGATTGCCTAAGTTCACAGTAGAGAGGCATGACCCTTGTAAGGGTTGTGCAATGGATAAATATGCTCAGAGATTGTAACACACCTTTTTTGTTACCAAGGCTTAATCGCTCTGATACCAAATTGTAACACCACTTTTCGGTTACCATACTTCGCGGAAATATAACACTCGCTCTTGGATTATAAAACAACATGCATTTAAGCAAATGAAACACATTTAAATTCAGAGTAAATATAAGAATTACTGCTAACACAAATATTCCCTGGCACTAACAATAATTCATCTGCACAACAGAATAAATGATAAATTATAAGCATCACAGGCATGCAAAACATAACATTTAACATAAGCTGATACTTATCTTGAAACTGTGGTAATTCCACCAACCAAGTGCAGGCCTTCCACGAACCTCCCAGCCTTAGACCGCACTGCTCATCAAGCTCAGCAGTGGGTCACCCCCGAGTTGGGACTAAGCTCCACCCCAAGGTAAGGAATCCTAGGCTAGGCTGAGGTTACAGGGAAAACACACAGTCACAAGGAAGAAATTCTCTCCCAGGAACCACTCATACTCACTGCCCACAGACTCTCCTTCCCCACATGCCTGTTCCACCCCAGGAGTATACACCTTCTTTGTCACCTAGACAGTCCTTCGGCTGCTAACCTCCCTTGCCTTGGGTTACAACAACAGACCGGACCGAAAGTCTTCGAGCTCTGTGGCAGCTACAGGGTTCCTTCCAGGAGTTCTCTCCTTCCTCTGCTCACTCTCTCACCTGGAGAGAATCACTTACAGGCCAACAACCTGTTCTTCCAACCTCAATCACCTCTCTCACCTGGAGAGAGTGTTGTACAACTGGCCAACAAGCCCCACGTAGTCCAGCACTGCGTGGCCACAACAACCAACGGGGAAAATAGACACAGGCTTTCCAACAGGTTTAACAATGGCGGATCACTTCTTATTTCTCAATCCGACAACACAGGATAGACTCACGCTCTGGCTCTCGGGGATGCGTGACAAACAATCCACGCAGGGGTCAACACAGGTTTGGACTGTTCAGACAGAGGATATACTCAGAAACAAACACAGGCTTCCCGAAGTCAACACCGGGCTTCCTTGGAATCACACGTCTTCTTTTCGACTTTCGAAATGTGCGAAGGTCTTCTTGCAGTGTTCAGACGGTTTCATGCTCAGGACAGTCCAGGGTTGAATGGCGGAGGAACCCCTCTCACAGCTCATCTTGGCCGTTTTATTCGCATGCACCAGGGTTGACACTTGTCACCCTTGGAATTGCATGCGTTCCATCAACATGCATCCCTTTTGCACGTTTTCCCCTTGCCAGGACTTAGGATAAGAAAAACATAAAAATGCACATGTTCTTTGGAATAATAATAAAATATTATTTCCAAGGCTTAAGCCCCCTAGGCTTAACACTTAGCCCCTTTTTCCACCTTCCAACCCCTAATCCCTTGCCCTCTCTATGGATGCTTAGTCCCCCATCACTCATTCATCGTGTCGGCCTGCACGCGGTGGTGTTTATATTTTATTAATGTGCTGCATCATACAAAATCAGACCCTTGGCCTACAACCCTTAGGCTCTCTGGCCTAACAATCACATAAGCCCACAAACTTATACAAACTTGGCTCACCAGCCTACAACACGTATTTACAATTCATTTCAAAAACCAGATTTACAAAGGGCTCGGTCTTGGGGACACTACAATTCCCCTCCCCTTATTTCTGCACTGTCCTCAGTGCAACCTTACACTGTCTCTGCAAGCTTTTTCAAAATTTTCAAAAAGATGCGGGTACTTTGCCTGCATAACCTCTTCATGCTCCCATGTCGCGTCCTCAGGACCGTACCAGGTCCACTGGACCTTTACAAGCTCTATGGCTCGATTCCGGAGCTGTTTGCTTTTCCTGTCCAATATGCGCACAGGATGCATTTGCAGGACACCTTCTGGTTCCACCTGAATCACATTCCAATCGATAACATGATTAGCATCAGGTATATATCTCTTAAGCAGTGAAACATGAAACACATTATGTACAGTCATAGATGCAGGTAATGCAAGCATGTATGCAACTGGCCCAATCCTTTCCAGGATCTCAAGTGGCCCACAAAATTTTGCTGCCAACTTGGCGCAACTTCCCAGCTTCAGGGAACTGTTAGTTTTCACTTTCAGGAAAACATGGTCACCCACTTTGAATTCTCTGTGGGCTCTGTTACTATCAGCGTAACTTTTCTGCCTGTTCTGGGCAACTTTTAGATTCTGTTTAATCCTTATCATTTGGTCTTCCATCTCTTTGAGCAGCTCAGGCCCAACTACTGCTCTGTCAGCTGGATTATCCCAGCTCACTGGAGTGTTGCACTTTCTTCCATAAAGTGCTTCGAATGGGCTCATTTTCAACGATGTATGATACCCATTATTGTAGGCGGATTCTACCAAATGCAGGTAGTCTTCCCCACCTTGATGGTTTATCCATCACATACATTCTCAGTATGTCTTCTATTACTCTGTTCACCCTTTTTGTTTGACCATCAGACTCAGGATGATACGCTGTACTAAAATTCAGACTCGTTCCGAATCCCTTAAACAGTCCTTTCCAGAAATTCAAGGTGAATTTCGAGTCCCTGTCAGACATAATTGTCTTAGGAATTCCATGCAAGCGTGCCACTTCTTTTAAGAAGATATCAACAACATCTGCTGCCCTGTGAGTGGTTTTCAGTGGAATAAAATGGGCAGCTTTTGTAAGCTTGTCCACCACCACCATGATTGAATCATGCTGCTTGCTTGTTTTGGGCAATCCTGTGATAAAATCCATTGTCACCACTTCCCATTTCCACTCAGGAATGGGTAAAGGCTGTAGCAACCCTGCTGGGTGCCTATACTCAGCCTTAACTTTTTGGCACTCCATACATCTGGCGATGTATTCAACGATTTCTTTCTTCAAACCTGGCCAGAAATAATGGCTTTTGACTGCTGCCACAGTCTTCTGATATCCAGGATGTCCAACATAAGCCACGTTATGCATTTCTTTTAGAATTGCCAGCTTCAATTCTCGAACATTGGGTACATACACTCTGTTTTTATACAAAAGTAAGCCATCAGTCCCTAAGGTGTAGCTTCCCTGGGTCTTTGGTCTCTCACGCTGCTGTAGCTTTGCTACCAGACCTCTGTACTGCAAATCAACATTTGCAGCTTCCAAAATTCTATCCTTAATCTCAGTCCTGTACATGCTAATGGCTATAGCATGTAATTCGTGCACTTTTCTGCTGAGTGCATCAACTACCTTATTTTTTTTCCCTTTGATATGTTTGATGTCAAAGTCATATTCACACAGAAACTCCAGCCATCTGATTTGCCTGGCATTTAAAGTTGGCTGATTAAATAAATACTTCAGACCGTTGTGGTCTGTTCTCAATTCGAACCTCCTCCCCATGAGGTAATGTCTCCATTTCCTCAATGCGTGGACAATTGCTGCCAGCTCTAAATCGTGAGTGGCATAATTCCTTTCATGCTCTTTCAACTTTCGAGACTCATAACAGATTGCAAATCCCTCTTGGCTGAGAACTCCTCCTAGCCCCTCCTTACACGCATCTGTGCACACCACGAAATCCATATTTGGATCTGCAATCTTCAGGATTGGAGCGCTGGTTAACAACTGCTTCAATTGTTGGAAACTGCTCTCACACTCTTCTGTCCACTGAAACTTCTTCTCCTTCCTTTGCAAGGAAGTGATAGGATGAGATGAGCTATCTTTGAAAATCCGGCTATAAACCTTCTGTAGTAGCCTGCCAGACCCATAAAAGATCTAACTTCTGCTACATTCCTTGGCGCTGACCATTCTCGGATGGCCTCAACCTTTTCAGGATCCACAGCGATCCCTTCTTCAGATATAATGTGTCCCAAGTAATGAATCTGCCTTTGATAAAATGAGCACTTGTTCAGCTTGGCGTACAGCTGGTGTTCTCTCAACACCTGCAGCACCATTCTCAGGTGTTGGTCATGCTCTTCCTCTTACTTGGAATACACCAAGATGTCGTCCAGGAAGACTATGACAAACTTGTCCAAATAGTCCCTGAACACACCATTCATTAAGCACATGAAAACAGCAGGTGCGTTTGACAGTCCAAACGACACCACCGTGAACTCATAATCTTGCTGATGTCTTCATCATTTATTCTCATTTGGTGATATCCTAATCGGAGATCTATTTTTGAAAATATTTTCGCATCCTTCAATTGATCAAAAAGATCATCGATCCTTGGCAGAGGATACTTGTTCTTGATAGTTACCTTATTCAACTGCCAGAAATCAATGCACAGCCTCAATGTCCCATCTTTCTTCTTCACGAATAGGACTGGGGCTCCCCAAGGTGACACACTGGGGCGAATGTACCCCTTCTTTAGTATCTCTTCGAGCTGCAATTGCAACTCTTTCAGCTCTGGCGTACTCATTCTATAAGGAGCTTTCGAAACTGGCGCTGCTCCTGGTATCAAATTTATAGAAAAATCGATGTCCCTCTTCAGAGGTAGTCCAGGTACCTCCTGAAATACGTCCTCGAACTCTTTCAGTACCTCATGGTCTCCTAGCTTTGAGACTGCATCTCTGGATGCTTTTCCCACACGGGCTGCAAAGAATTGACAACCTTTCCTGTAACACTTCTTCAGCTGCATGGATGAGATTTCTCTAACAGCCACGGCTCTGGGACTTCCTTGGACTGTTACCTGATTTCCCTCTTCGTCCAGGCATGTAAACCTCTTGTTACGGCAGTCCAGAAGGGCATGGTGCTGGTCCAACCAGTCCATCCCAATTAAGCAGTCGTAAGAGCCTAAAGGCAGAATATTCAATTCAGCCTTAGTGCTTACTCCTTCCATGTCCACTGAACAGGACTTAACCAATTCGGTGACCTTCCTTTTGGTTCCTGTGGCTAACTGCACTAGCTAAGACTTTTCATGTTTGCTTCTTATTAAACGCAAACTTTCCACCACCCTAGGATCTACATAACTATGGCTAGCCCCTGAATCAATTAAAATAATGAGTGGTCGGTTGTTAATCATACCTTTCACTTCAATCATGTGCGATTGAAATTCTACTTGCTTGTTGTCCAGGGCTGCGTAGATCCTTGGCATTTTGCTGCCCATATCCTCCACTGTTTCAGCTTGCTGAACAGTATGGACAGTTCTCGCTTTATCTTTTCTGTGGGGGCAATCTCTGTATCTATGATTCCCTTTACAGCCCCAACACTCCATAGGTGGCGGTCTTGGCATCAACTCACTCCCTTCAACTTTCCTGGGCTCTCTAAAAGATGACTGTCCCCAAGGACTGTTCCTAAAAAAGGGAGGCTTGTTTGCCTTCTGCCTCTGTTCCTTCTTAAACCTCTTCTGGTCATCCCAAGCCTTTCGAAGGATAGGCCTTTCTCTTTGCTGTTCATACAAGCATTTCGCCCTTCTTATTGTTTCTTCCATAGTCTTAGGATCATCATACTGAATCTTATCACCGATGGAAGGTGGTAGTCCACTCAAATACCTATGAATCTTGACAGTCTCATCTTTGATGAATGGAACATACTTCAGCAGTTCCAAGAAACTTCGTTCGTACTCATCCATGGTCATGCTGCCTAGCTTGAGTTCGAAGAACTCCTTCATCTTTCTGTCATAATATCTTTTGGTCAGGTATTTCTTCTCGAAATATCTCTTAAACTCCTTCCAAGTGATATCTTTCTCTCTGATGTGCTATACTTGCACAAACTAATCCCACCACATGGATGCTTTTCCTTTTAGCTGGTACATCGCAATTCTTCCTTCTGCATGAGCGGAATAGTTCTGCAGTTGGAAATATTTCCTCATGCCAAGCAACCATGTTTCGGCATCTTCCTCCTTCTTATGTTCTCCATCAAACGTTGGAGGCTTGATCTTGTTCATCTCCCCTTTCAATTCATCCTTTCCAAATTTTCGGTGTTTTCTGGTAGGGGATGGACTTGAACTACTGTGTGTTTCCTTGCCAGAATGCTTCGAGGAGAGACGGTAATGTCTACTACCACTCGTTGATCTTCTTCTCCTCTCAGGGGTTCTGACACTTCTTGATTTGCTTGTGTCACTTTCTTTTTCCAATTTCTTTTCTATTCTTTCCAGGCTCTTCAACATTTTTAAGTTGAATTCACCTTGCCAATCCCTGATTTTCATGAGCTTTCGGCTATCAGCTCGGCGAGCCTGGGCGTCTTTCTGCAATTTTTCAATGAGTTTCATCATACATCCTTCTTTATCTATCTCTTTTCCGTGCCCATTAGAGTTTGTTCCTTTGACTCCCAGGTTGACATTCTTTCCTACCCTTTCGTCCTCCTTTCGGAGGCAAGCTACACCTCTTCCAATTCCATACTCGGCGTCAATTTTCGGCTGGTGTCCTGACACCCGTTGAACTCTGCACACACACAGTGCAATCAATCCGAGGTTTGTCAGGCCCTTAACCTTCAGGAAAATTTACATCATTCATAACCAACGTAAACAAGAAAAAAAACGTTTGGATTCGAATAAGTTTTCTCAGCTCCGTCAGTTCAGCAAATTTCGGGACTTTGGGACTTCGGGTTTTCGATACCCGGAAGTTCACTATGCAGTGACTCCTAATCTTCTGTCGCTACAATCCTCGAAATTCGAAATTTCGGGTTTCCTTGTTCTCCGGGCCCACAACACAGTTGTCGCCGTTTAAACCTGTTACGGTTCTTCAGACTCCGATGGCTTCGGGACTTCGGGTTCTCGGTACTCAGAAGTTCACTTATGTAGTGACTTCTAACTCCTTGTCATTACAATCCCCGAAATCCAAAATTTCGGTTCACTTTACTCTCCGGGCCCACAGCACAACTGTTGCCCTCAACCATAGTGGCGCATGGTATGTTTTGGAGGGTCCACGTCACCATCGGTAATGTCACCGGTCCCACCGCTCTCGCCTGTCTTTTCAACTCTCTGGCACGTGGTACACATCCGTGCACCGACGTCCATTCCAAGCAAAGAATCCAACGGTTAGATTCTCTCTCAGATCTACGGCGCAGATCTTTTTGGCATTTCGGGTTTTTGGGCATCAGGAGTCCGTGTATCCGACATCTCGAACTTCCGTTTGCCGAAATCCCAAAATTACGGTTTACTCGTCAACTTGATCCGACGGTCAACTCCCTTCCTATGATCTGCGGTGTAGATTGTTTCGGGATTTCGGAGGTGTTCACCTCCCTCACTTCTCATCTCCCGACTTTGCGAAATCCGAAAGGTTTTCGCGACTAACTCGAGCGCGACTCCGCCAGATCTAACGGTCGAGCCTTCCTCCCAGATCTACAGCGTAGATCTTCTCGGGTTTTTAGGAGTTCGCGTATCGCGATTCCCACGCTCCTGTGCAATTCAAAAGGGATTTTAATCCCTACGCACATTTTCCAGATCCGACGGTCACGAGGGCTCACCTTCCCTCCCGAACCGATCCTAAGGCTCCAGCACTGCTGGTGTGGAGTCCTCTCTCCCTGTGGCCATATACCACACTAGCTGCGGTTTCACAACACCGCTATACCTCCTGAGCTTATAGGCACGGTCAAGTAACTCCTTGACACTCCGGACCATACCAGGGTCCGAAATTGATCCTCCAGACATAATTTCTCCTCTCACCCTCGGTCCAAAGACCACTCAACTGGCCCATCTAGGCTTAGTGTCGAAACCTTGGCTCTGATACCAAATTGTAACACACCTTTTTTGTTACCAAGGCTTAATCGCTCTGATACCAAATTGTAACACCACTTTTCGGTTACCATACTTCGTGGAAATATAACACTCACTCTCGGATTATAAAACAACATGCATTTAAGCAAATGAAACACATTTAAACTCAGAGTAAATATAAGAATTACTGCTAACACAAATATTCCCTGGCATTAACAATAATTCATCTGCACAACAGAATACATGATAAAATATAAGCATCACAGGCATGCAAAACATAACATTTAACATAAGCTGATACTTATCTTGAAACTGTGGTAATTCCACCAACCAGGTGCAGGCCTTCCACGAACCTCCCAGCCTTAGACCACACTGCTCATCAAGCTCAGCAGTGGGTCACCCCCGAGCTGGGACTAAGCTCTACCCCAAGGTAAGGAATCCTAGGCTAGGTTGAGGTTACAGGGAAAACACACTGTCACAAGGAAGGAATTCTCTCCCAGGAACCACTCATACTCACTGCCCACAGACTCTCCTTCCCCACATGCCTGTTCCACCCTAGGAGTATACACCTTCTCTGTCACCTAGACAGTCCTTCGGCTGCTACCCTCCCTTGCCTTGGGTTACAGCAACAGACCGGACCGGAAGTCTCCGAGCTTTGTGGCAGCTACAGGGTTCCTTCTAGGAGTTCTCTCCTTCCTCTGCGCACTCTCTCACCTGGAGAGAATCGCTTATAGGCCAACAACCTGTTCTTCCAACCTCAATCACCTCTCTCACTTGGAGAGAGTGTTGTACAACTGGCCAACAAGCCCCACGCAGTCCAGCACTGCGTGGCCACAACAACCAACGGGGAAAACAGACACAGGCTTTCCAACAGGTTTAACAATGGCGGATGACTTCTTATTTCTCAATCTGACAACACAGGATAGACTCACGCTCTGGCTCTCGGGGACGCGTGACAAACAATCCACGCAGGGGTCAACACAGGTTCGGACTGTTCAGACAGAGGACATACTTAGAAACAAACACAATCTTCCCGAAGTCAACACCGGGCTTCCTCGGAATCACACAGGTCTTCTTTCCGACTTCCGAAATGCACGAAGGTCTTCCTGCAGAGTTCAGACGGTTTCATGCTCAGGACAGTCCAGGGTCGAATGGTGGAGGAACCCCTCTCACGACTCATCTTGGCCGTTTTATTCGCATGCACCAGGGTTGACACTTGTCACCCTTGGAACTGCATGCGTTCCATCAACATGCATCCCCTTTGCACGTTTTCCCCTTGCCAGGACTTAGGATAAAAAAAACATAAAAATGCACATGTTCTTTGGAATAATAATAAAATATTATTCCCAAGGCTTAAGCCCCCTAGGCTTAACACTTAGCCCCTTTTTCCACCTTCCAGCCCCTAATCCCTTGCCCTCTCTATGGATGCTTAGTCCCCCATCACTCATTCATCGTGTCGGCCTGCATGCAGCGACGTTTATATTTTATTAATGTGCTGCATACATACATATACAAAATCAGACCCTTGACCTACAACCCTTAGGCTCTCTGGCCTAACAATCAGATAAGCCCACAGGCTTATACAAACTTGGCTCACCAGCCTACAACACGTATTTACAATTCATTTCATAAACCAGATTTACAAAGGGCTTGGTCTTGGGGACACTACAGAGACCATTTCCACCGAGCAAGCACAGGTCCAAGGGAGTATTGGACTTGATACATTCTGATGTATGTGGTCCGATGAGCGTGGAGTCAATGAGTGGCTTCAAATACTATGTTCTATTCATTGATAACTACTCTAGGGAGACCTGGATATACTTCTTGAAGGCTAAGGATGAAGTCTTCGAGATATTTCAGGAGTTTAGAGCTTTGGTTGAGATCTAGATTGGCAGGAAGATTCAGGTCTTGAGATTTGACAACGGGGGTGAGTACACCTCCAAGGAGTTTCTGTATTATTACAGAGTAATGGGGATCAAGAAGGAACTCACCGTTCCTTACAATCCTCAATAGAATGGAGTGGCCAAAAGAAAGAATAGGACCATAGTCGGAGCAACACAGGCGATGATACATGATCAGGGTTTGCCACTGTTTTTATAGGTAGAGGCTAGTCGCATTGTTGTTTATATTCAAAACAGGAGTCCCCACACAGTTTTGGGGAAGTTGACACCTGAGGAGGTATTTACAAGTACCAGGCCGGATGTGAGTCACTTTCGCATCTGGTGCAGTGTATGTTACTGTCACGTTCCTTCAGAGAAGAGGACGAAGCTGGACCCCATAACAAACAAGGGGATTTTGGTTGGTTATAGCTAAGCGTCCAAGGTAGGATCTTTGTGCCAACGCGCAGGAAGATCATAGTGTGTAGGGATGTACAATTCGAGGAGGAATGTGCATTGAGGAGGTCAAGAGATTTTCCAGCACATTTAGAGGACCAACAGGGACCAAACTCAGGGGTCAAGACAGAGGAGGCACAAGGTCAGAGTTCAGGATCACAACAACAGACAAAGGGTACAAGATCAGGTACAAGTGTTCAGAGAGAGATTGTTGGACATGATCATCAAGAGTTAGATGATGAGGAGGAGGAGCAATGTGATGCAGTTCCACAGGAATAGGGTAGTAGGCCACGGTCTAAGTGGTTTAAGTCCATAGTTAGTGATTCTAGGTTGGCAGGGCTTCCAGAGAGAGACTTCAGACGAAGTAAACCACCAGAGAGACTTGGGTATGTGGCATTGATGACACAACTTATTGATGCAGAACCTTCCACATATGAGTAGGCTGCACATCATGGGCTGTGGCAGGAGGCTATGATGGAGGAATATGCCTCCATTATGAAAAATGATGTATGGGAGGTGGTGCCGAAGCCGAAAGGCAAGAAGGTGGTTGGATTCAAGTGGATCTACAAGGTCAAGCATGCAGCAAATGGAAGCGTGGACAAGTACAAAGCTCGCTTCATGGCCAAGGGGTTTTCATAACGAGAGGGAGTTGACTATGATGAGACTTTCACCTCGGTAGCCAGGTATTCCTCGATCCGAGTTGTGATATCATTGGCAACAGAAAAGTGCTGGTGCGCTCACCAGATGGACATGAAGACCACTTTCCTTAACAGAGTTGTTGAGGAAGAGGTATATGTTGAGCAGCCAGAGGGATTCGAGGTAGAAAGCAGAGAGACGCATGTGTGTAAACTGAGGAGAGCCTTGTATGGGCTCAAATAGGCACCTCGGGCATGGTACTCGAGGATAGACAACTACTTGAGGGAGATGGGTTTCCAACGGAGCGAGGCTGATCCAAACCTGTATTTTCTTGCAGGGGAGGTGTCTCTCATACTAGTGTTATATGTAGATGACCTATTTCTTACAGGAGATGAGCAGCTGATTGCAGACTGCAAGACCAACCTTGCAGTTGAATTCGAGATGAAAGACCTTGGGATGATGCACTACTTCCTTGGTCTGGAGGTTTGGTAGACGAATGGGCGGTTCTACCTTGGTCAAGGGAAGTATGCAGTAGAGATATTGCGCAGGTTCAACATGATGGACTGCAGGCCCATGTCTACTCCTCTAGTCACAAACTGGAGGAAGGTGGACGCATCAGATTCAAAGACAGTTGACCCCACTGTCTATCGTCGGTTGATTTTATCGCTCATATATTTGGTCAACGCTCGGCCATATATTAGCTTTGCAGTAAACTCACTGAGTCAGTTCGTTGTGGATCCTCATAGAGTACATTGGATTGCTGCGAAGCATGTGCTTCTCTACCTCAGAGGTACGGTGGAATACAGGCTATTGTGTGAGCGAAGTGGTGAGGTGAAGTTGGCAGGATATACAGATGCGGATTGGGCAGGATGTGCGGAGGACGGGAAGAGTACTTCCAGGTGTTGTTTCAACATTGGATCAGGCTTCATTTCTTGGTTCAGCAGGAAGCAACGTTCAGTGGCATTGAGCTCTGCTGAGGCAGAATATATGGCTGCTAGCTTGGCAACATGTGAGGCATTGTGGCTCAGGAAATTACTTGTGGGACTGTTCGGGCAGGAGCTAGAGGCTATTATCATTTTCTGTGAAAAATAGAGGTGCATTAAGCTCTCTGAGAATCCAGTATTTCATGATCGTAGCAAGCATATTGATATCAGGTTTCACTTCATCCGGGATTGTGTATAGAGAGGAGCCGTGAGGCTTGATTACATACAGACCGCTGAGCAGATAGCAGATATTTTTACCAAGGCACTGAGCAGACACAAGTTCACGAAGTTCAAGGATCAGATGGGGTTGTGACAGAATCCCTTCCTTGCTAAGAGGGAGTGTTGAGATGTATAGCATCAGAAGGTCTTCTACACTTTGTAGCGTCCTAGC
>ML800118.1:149391-187215 GCA_009831015.1 Picea engelmannii
TGCCACCCCAATTTTGCTACTGATACTTCTTTCGAGATCGAGCAGGTCTGCAGGTTATGCTAGAGATGCTAAGGTTCTCATGCGCTATACAGTGAGCACATGTCCCCGAGTTGGAGCCAGATGTTATCCCCACTTTTTAGAGATAACTAGGAGATCATGTCTCGAGGCCCACAAGTCCTAGACATGGAGTATCGAGAGTAGGATTGACCTGAGCATAGCCCTGGAGGACCCACCCTTTTCTTCTTCCATCATCCTTGTCTCGTCAACAACAGTAGCATCCATCACCATCGGCTTGGTCTTGTATTATAAAGAGTTCTTGCTCCATGAGGTAATTGGTCCAGGTATCATGGTATGTGTCACTTTTGATCATTAAAACCTTTAAATATATGCATCTGATTCCTTTTATTTCTAACAACTGCTTCGATCTTACATTTGCCCACTTGACCGTGTTTGGGGGGATTGTCAGGGTGTCCTAGCAAGCCTTTGTCCATAGGTTTTGGTTTGCCACTTGAGGGGACTTATGAAAGGCCATCGTCCGCTCCCATCATAAAACCAATATTTCATCTTGTTTCCCATTCACTTGTCCCACTCCCCTTGTCCGGGAATTAGGTTGACCTTTCTTTAGGATTGCACCTTGTCTTGTGGGAAGAAGGGGCTAAAGGCCCAGAAGGTAAAAGCAAGCTGGTAAGAGATAAAAGCCTAAAAATAAAACCTCGAGATGCTTCGCCCAGGGATCCCTGAGAAAGCAATAAAGGGCTTCTCAGCAAGAAACTAGAGGGACCTAGAAGAAAATAATAAAACAAGACCTAGTAAGAGGAGAGGGGGTCTCATCACGAGTCAACCTATTAGGTCCATGGGTACCTAGCAGTATGACATTGCCACCAGCTGGTTACCATGCCAGGGCAGTGACTCTTGGCTGCATTGCCAAGGGAAAGGGGCTCTCATCACGAGCCAACCTTTCATTTATGTGAAAGTACTTGTGGGTAACACTGCCACCACTGGTCACCACACTAGGGCAGTGTCCCCTGATTAGCTCTTGAACAAAAAGAAAAAGAAAATCAATAAAAGAATAAAAGAATAACGACAAGAATGGGCTTGGAAAGAGTGCCTCTATGACAGGTACAACTCGCCTTCTACAAAGGCACCCACATATAACACATTTCATCCTTGGCCCTCACTCCACCCACATGCTTGGACTTCCCTTAACCAAATCACCCACTCACATGGTTTTGATGAGGTTTTCTTCCGGGAACTCACCTTTTCCGATGGACACTAGCCCAATAGAACATTTTGTCTTTTCATCCAGATTTGTATAACATGCTTGTGTAATGTCTTTGAGCTATTGACAGATGTATTAGGGATTTTATGCATATGTTTAATAATATTAATGATGAGATGTGATTGACGTTGGTATGATCCCTGTGACTGATGAGCCCATGGAGGGCGTAGCTTTTAATGTGCAGGACCATGCCCGACAGATAGGTGCCATTTGGACCGGTACACATGGGGAGATGATCAGTTCGGACCTCCATGGGGCCGAAGAGCCCACCAGATGGATGCTGAGACCCCATCAGGGGGCAGAGACAAGGCAGAGGATGATCATAGACTTTGCACCAGAGAAGAAGAGAACGTTCCACCAGAGGCACCCCGACACTGCTTGGCTTAGGGGGATTGACCCACTTTCAAAGGGATGTTGGCTCTAGATGGCCCAGGACGTCACCGAGAGGCTTATGATGTCAACATGAGCATATTGGTAGATGGACAGGGCAGTTGGCACGTGTGGCAGCTTGGAGGAGCCCAATGAGGGCTAACGTCTTGCTTCAGGAGGCTACATTTTCCCTTATAGGGGCTAACGTCACCCTAGGAAGGGGCGACGTCTTACCTTTTTTCTTGATTAGGGTTTTAGTGTAGAATTTAATGTAAAAACAATATGATTTTGATATTATGGCCTTGTTGGCCTTTTTATGACCTAAAAAGTAAATTAGGTCATTGATACAGTATATATTGAGGATTTTGATCCTCATTTTATCATCATAACTCATTCACTCCATAAGGAGGACTGAAATTTGCGCCCTCTCTTGGGTATTTGGCTGGATTAAGTGATGCACACTTGTTGAAGGAAGAGATTTTGGGCATTTATAGTGTTTCTCTTGAAGGAAGGTGTTACAACTAAGGTTTGCATGGTTATTTCTTGATGAATTGTAAGTATTTTTCTGCAAAAATTCTTGAATGAATGGTGGTAGTTTAATTTCTTGCATGTGTTTATGAATTTTGCTGAATCAAAACCCTAGGTGACAAGCACACAAGTAGGTCCTTGTCTCATGTCCCCTGATAGAGAAACTTTCAGCCATTGAAGAAGGAAGAAAGAGCCTAGCCGTAACTACACTCCTATTTCTTCTTCCTCTTTGCTAGTTGTACCAATTGAAAGCCAAGAAGAGTGAGACGTCCCTAGCCTAGGTCTACTACACTAGGGGCGTACTCTTTCTAGGGTTTGTTGAAAGGCCTTGCTGTAGCAACACCTCACCTCATCAAACCCTCTTGTTTTGGTTATATTTTTATTCTTGAGCTAGCCATTTTTCCGGGAAGGAGGAGAGAGCATGAGGCCTTGCTTTAGCAACACCGGAGTGAGCCTCTCTCCCCTAGGGTTTTGATTTTGAGGCCTTGCCTTTGCAACACCTCAAAACTCTTCCCTCTAGTCCTTGAAATCTTGCCTCCTTCAACTCTTGCGTCCTTCACTTATGACTCCATTAAACCCTAAGGCATTGATTTGAAAGTCCTCTAACGTTGAAGTGAAGTTGATCAAACAACTCTGTAAATTCTTTAAATTTTAAATCCTAACCTACTAACCCTAAGTTGATGACGTCATCATTGGTTATTTCATCTTTAATACAACAACATTTTATTTTATAAGCAATTGAATGGTGATTTAGGCATTGAATGAAATAAAATGTTGATTGGTTATATTAAATGCTACATCGTTCCAATATTTATTGATGAAGTGACATTATTTTCATTGCTATATTGATAAACATTGACTTTGTCAATATTTATTGCCATATTGCTTATATATATTTATCAGATAGTCTTGTGAAGTACTAACCCATTGAAATAACTTGCATATATCAGTTTTCTATTGCTTTGTTCCAGGCAGGTACACTTCTTTGGGGGTTTTACTTCTTAAATTGGCCTTTGGCCGGACTATCTATTTGGGTGGTGACTTGTGAAAGGGGAAAACCTTATCTTTATCTTATTAGCCTTTTCCCTCTTCAAAACCCTAGGTCATCGAGGACGTCTCCCCTGGGCCTAACCTCCCTAAAGAGAAAGAACCATCCCATTGTGGTGATATTGGGTGGGATTGGTTCCTGTTACACTAGTTTGGCCTTCTATCTTATAGCCTTTTATCCTAGCTACAAACTGTGCGATAACAGTCTCCATGAAGAAAAACATTCTTCACATCCATCTGATGGATTTTCCATCCAAAATGTGTAGCAAGGGGAAGAATAAGTCAAATAGAGTTCATCTTTGCAACGAGGGCAAAGGTTTCAATGTAGTTGATGCCTTCTTGTTGAGAAAATATCTTTGCAACTAGGAATGCTTTATGTCACTCAACAACGACTTTAGAGGTAAATTTGGTCCTTTAGACCCATCAACAGTCCATAATGTTCTTTCCTTGCAATTGAGGAACTAAGTCACATGTGTGATTCTTCGACAAAGAATCGATTTCCATTTGCATGGCTTGTTCCCATTCAGTTCGTTCTTCAACATCTGAGTAGGAAACATGATCAGAAGTTTCAAGTACGGGAGTTATCAAGGCAACACTGACATGTTGCTTTTGACTTCGAGTTTGTCATCCGGAGGAGACATCACTGGCGTCAACTCCAACAAGTTCAATTGTCTTGGCAGCCCATCTGGGTATATAAGAAACGTGTGAACTAGGGTTCATTTTAGTAGGTCAATCATAAGTCAGAGTGTTTTCAGTTGACAGAGGTGGAAGACGAGTCGAAACAAAGATTGACAGACTAGTTGATGATCAAGTTGAAACAAGAACAAAGTTTGAATTTCCAGTGAAATGAATGAAAAATAGAACATGAGAACTAATGTCAGAGACAACATCAAAGGGATGATTTTGCAACAATCCAGAGGATAAATTCAACAACTTAATTCCATGAGACTTCTCATCGAACTATACATTTAGTCTGATAATGATTTTCAACTTGATAGAATCAAACAATCGATATGATTTTGGATCTTTAGAGTATCCCATCATGATGCAAGCATGAATATGTGCATTCAACTTCTTTATGCAATCATCAGAAATGTGAGCCCATGCAACACATCCAAACACATGGAGGTGGCCAATTGAAGGCTTCTTTCCACACCATCGTTTGATTGGAGTCATGGAAGGAACAACTCGAGTCGAGATGCGATTGAGAAGATAGTTTGCACAATACATCGCTTCATCCCAGAAGCAAGGATGCATATCTTTATCCTACAAAATACATCTAGCCATTTCGATTAATGTCCGATTCTTGCATTCTACAACAACATTCTACAGAGGTGTGTGAGGAATTGATCGCTCCTAGTCAATACCAGATCAAAGAAGGTATTCTTTAAAAGGTCGATTTATGTACTCACTACCATTGTTTGATCTTAGGCACTTGATGGATCGGTCACATTGATTTTCAACAAAGTCTCTAAACTCCTTGAACTTTTCAAAGACAAGGTTCTTGTTTTTCAAAAAATAGACCCATGTGAAATGAGAGAAATCATCAATGAAAGTCAAAATATACCTTGCATATGCTAGCGAAGGTAGATTGATGCAACATACATCACTATGAATCATCTCTAGTAGGTTTTGTGCTCGGCACACTTTTCCAGATTCGAAAGGTGCCTGATGATGTTTTCCAAGCACACGACCTTTACATACTTCTTCAAGGGGAAACACTTTCGGTAAACCAACAACCATGTTTTGAGTTCCCGGTGCCTGCAAAATTCAAAAATTTAGGTGTCTGATTCGTTCATGTCAAATTCAATTTCGCTCATCAGTGTGAGAAACAAGGGAAGTAAGTGCATTATTAGGTTGAGTCGTGACATATAATTTATACAAATTGTCCTTCAAGTCTAGAAGCCCTTCAACGACAATCGACTTACCTTTCTTCAAATCACGGACATAGAACCGATCTGGCCAAAATTCCACAATCTTACCTATCTGTTTTAATTGAGCATCAAACAACAAATTGGCACTAAGATTTGACACTTGATAGACGTAAAACAATTTCCCATTTTGACAAGTAATATCACCATGACGAACAACATCCAGAGAAAAATCATCAACAACATAGATTTTTCTCTCCTTAGCTTCATCCAACCACTTGAACAAGGAGACATCCTTAGCTATGTGATGAGTGCATCCAGAGTCGACTACCCATTTTTTCTGCACAAAATAAGACAACAAGGTGTGAGAAGTTTCAACTTGGAAGGTGAAATTATCATCGGGTTGGAATTCAACGAACACGTTTCCTTCTGGGTGTTTCACCTTCCCCTCTAAATCATCTCTCTTCTTATAGGAGACTTTCTCCACATGTCCAATCTTTCCATAGTACTGACATGTCTTCTTATTTCAACTTCGTTTGGGGGCATCTTTCTATCCCTTAGGTTTTTATTCGTGGCTTCTAGGTATCTGTGTAAAGATATCAAACTGGACTCTATCCTTGGGATCCATCTTGCTCTTTCCCTTGAGCAAGTGGGATTGATGTTTACCACCAATATTTCCTTATTCAATAAATATGTGTTGATCAATAATCAAAAGACAACATAAAGCTTCAAAGGTGTAATCCTTACCATCTTCCTTGCATGCTTTCCATTTGGTGCATAAAGTTGACACGAACATGTCAAATGTTGTTCTTAAATTCATCAGGACTAGCTCGAAGAGTTGTCGATCCTTCTTCTGATAGTTCTTTCCACATTCATCCAATTTCAACTGGAGTTATTTGACACACACCAAATAGTCCTCTATTCTATCAAAAGAATGTGGATCGAGAGAAATCAAGTCTTTCTCCATCTGTATGACATGGCTCTTGTCGACTTGGTAGAACAACGACTTCAACTTTGTCCATAATTGATGAGGGAATTTTATTCCACTAAGGTGAAATTGAATCTCTAGTGAGATATAGGTAATGATGACTTTTACAACCTCATCCTTCTTTCCATAAACAACTGACTTTTCATGATCGTCTGTTGGATCTGGAATTGCAATATTTGTATACTGCCACAATCCTTTGCTTTTTAGCAGGGTTTCCATATCAAGTGTTCATATTCCATATTTTATCCATTTAGAACAACAAGATTAATCTTCGAATCCATCTTTGATATCTATACAAAAAGATCTGTTTCAAAGTTCTAATCAACAAACCATCGGCTTAGAGTCAATCACACAACAAATCCGACTCAACAAGGTTTGCAGATAATATGAAAGGTTTCAAACCATTGACTCTAATACATTGTTGGGGAAAGGGGTAGAAATTGTAACAAAACAAATAGACAATTCTACAGATAATCAAAGAGGGAATACAATTTCGAAGATAAAAGTGGTGTCTAAAGACACCGTTACAACACTTAAGAAAAACGCATTGTGATTAGAACATCCCAATGCATATTGGATCTTGATATCTCCATATGATATCAACTCGATCGCTTGATAATAATGACCCAAGGGGTATGCTATTTATAGCCTCAAGATCTAACCAACTTCCATAGAATCGAGAATATCTTGTCCACATGTAATCGTCGGTTGTTAGAGTTGACTATGTCAAATACAGGTTGTAGAGTCAACTCGACAAGGATGTTCGACCCAATTGCCTATGCATCCAACTCATAGTTGATTTCTGGGCCAATCGATCCACCGTTTGACTATCTTTGACTGTTGGTTGACAGCCCAAATGACATGCATACCAACTACTCGACTGACTAATGTAGATATCTGGTCGATCTCTTGACCGACTGTATCTAGATGTAGGTTGACCGTTGATTGACTGAATCTAAGAGATGTGTGATGAACCATCAATGCTTGATTTTCCAACTAATCATTGTAAGAAAATTCATCTTGGGCCAAGACCAAATCCCATTGTCCTAACTTCTCTCGACTCAAACTCCTCAATAGATTCCCAAGACTTCAGTGAACCATCTCATTCTGTCCATCCATTTATGGATGATATGCATAATTGTACAACAACTTGGAGCCCATATGTTTCCAAAGTGTCGTCCAAAAGTGTCCAAGAAATCTCGTATCCCTGTTAGAAGTGATTCTTCTTGACAGTCCATGTAACCACACTATTTCTCTAAAAATGAAAAAAACCACTTTAGTAGCATCATTGGTCTTCGTGCATGGTATGATCTGTGCTAAATTTGAAAATTTGTCCACTACAACCATCACATAATCATGACCGCTCCACATCCTAGATAGTCCCAAAACGAATTCCATACTTATACCTTACCATGGTCTCTCGGGTACCGATAGTGGTGTATATAACCCTGTGTTTTGACTCTTTCCTTTTGTTATTTGGAAAATTCTACAACAATCAACAAAAAATTTCACATCTTTGTTGATGCTAGGCCAAAAGTATCTTTCCTTCACCAACATTGTGGTCTTATCAATGCCAAAGTCTCCACCCAAACCTTCTCTATGCATCTCAATAACAAGATTAAGCCGCAATGAGCTCCATGGACTGCACAAACTTTGGTTCTTGAACAAGAAACCTTCTTGGATGTGGAAATCCAAATAAAGTGTTCTATCAATGCTCCAAGTTGCTTTGCATGCTTTCCAAGCCTATGAAAAATCCACATCTTTTGCATACAACTCTTTCATACATTCCAAGCTAACCACTTCAACTGACAAAGTATTCATCAACATTATTCTCCGACTTAGCCCAACTGAAACTTTATTCAACTTTCCAGACCCGTGTTTGAAAACAAACGAGTAACTTTGCGAAAATTCTATCCATTTGGAAGGGATTTTTATTTAACTTATCTTGATTATTGATGTACCACAACGCCATATGATCAGTAAATAAGTCAAACTCATTTGGTAGCAAATAATGTTTCAATTTCTTCAAAGCTTGTACAATAGCATAAAACTCTTGATCATAAACATAGTAATTCTTCTTAGCATCATTCAATTTCTCAGTGAAGAATTCAATCGATCTTCCTTTTTGGCTAAAAAATGCTCCAATTGTTGAACCACTTGCATCACAGTCCACTTGAAATAATTTATTGAAATATAGAAGTGCCAAAACTCGTTGTTCAATTACCTTTTTATTCAAGTGTTCAAATGACTTCATGGCTGTTGTTTTCCATTGGAAAATATCATTTTTCATGCATTCAATGAGTGGTGCACAAATATCGCTGAAATTTCAGATAAATTTCATGTAGAATATTGCCAAACCATGTAAAATTCTCACATCAAATGTACATTTAGGTGTTGTCCACTCCAAAATATCCTTTGCCTTTTTAGAATCCATCTTCAAGCCTTCATTAGAAATCACAAATTCCAAGTACACTAATTCCTTTGTCAGAAACATACATTTCTTCAAATTTATCAACAATTTCTCTTCTCTCAACCATTGTAACACCTTTCTCACATCCTCTAGGTGTTCTTCTTTGGTTTTATTGAAAATAAAAATGTCATCCAGGTACACGACAACAAACTTTCCAAAACATGATTTCAAGACTTCATTCATAACTCTCATGAATGTGATAGGGGCATTGATTAACCCAAACAACATGACTAGCCACTCAAACAATCCATCCATCATATTGAACGTTGTCTTCCATTCAACACCTTCCCTTATCCAAATATGATGATAACCACTCTTCAAATCGATCTTTGAAAAGTACTTGGCCCTAGTCAAACAACCCATGAGGTCATCCATCCTTGGTAAGAGAAACCTGCATTTGATAGTAATATAGCTTGTGAATCAATACACATTCTCCATTCACCCTCTTTCTTTGATGTCAATACTATAGGTACAACACAGGGAATTAAAATTTCTCAGATCATTCCTCCGTCAAGCAACTCTTGCACCTATCTATTCACTTTCTCACTCTCTGCTAGAGTCATTCGATAAGGAGCTTTATTTGGTATAATTGATCCAGGTATCAAATAAATTTGATGTGATATACTCCTCAAGGGAGGTAAACCTATTGGTAGATCATCTCCAACAACTTATTTAAATTCATTCAATAAAGGTTCAATTTCTGGTGGCACATAGATCTTTTTTCCAATCTCTGGAACTTGTCTTGGCATTAAGGCCAAACATAAATGGGTCTTTTTCTTATCTCTCAAAAATTATTTAGCTGAGCACATCATAATGCAACTATTTCTCCAACAACTTTAAATTCATTCAACAAAGGTTGAATTTCTGGTGGCACATAGCGCTTTTTTCCAATCCTTGGAACTTGTCTTGGCATTAAGACCAAACATAAATGGGTCTTTTTATTATCTCTCAAAAATTATTTAGCTGAGCACATCATAATGCGACTGATGTTACAAACATTTTTGCTATCATTTCCTTTGTTATCACTACCACTTAATTCAATCTCCACCATTGGCTCCAGCCTGTACCGTTGTCCATCCTTAAAAAAATCATAAGTATTCTTCCTTCCATCATGGAAAACTTTTATGTCAAATAGCCATGGTCTTTTGAGTAGTGCATGACAAGGATCCATCTCTACTATGTGACACAATACATGCTCACTAAACTTTCCAATCTGAAAATTTAACAAGTATTGCTCAATCACGGTCACATGTTGTCCTCTTTTCAACCATGAGCCCCGATGCACATTCATATGTGGAACATTTTTTAATTTTAACTTCTCCATTACCTCTGTAGATAGTAAATTTTCTATGCTTTCACTGTCTATGACCAAATGACAACACTTATCCTGAATTTTGCACTTAGTTTTAAAAATTTTCTTTCTATGCTCAGGTTATTATGTTGTCTTTGTCTCATGATTAAGTAATAGTCTTCTAAACATCAATTTTCTTCCATATTCTTGATGAAGTACTCCCACATTGCTAACAACAACCACTACCTCATCTACTTGGGTAACTTATGTTCTGGCCTCATTTCTTTTCCCTGTATTCTGCTTCTCCGAACATTCTAATTCCTTGTGACCTTTTACTCCACATCTATAACAAGTGATCACCAACTTACCTATACCAAATCCTCTGCCTCTTTCAATGCCACTTATTCCTCTTTTATTATAGATGTTGGTCACTTCATCTTCCTTTTCATTGCTTTTAGTAACACTTGCTTTGCCCCTGCCTCTATCTATTTTTCCTTGGAGCTCCTGTCACAAACTTCTATCGATCTTTTTTTCCACCTTCAAAGCAAATTGATAGGCTTCATCTACATTACAAAAGTAATTCTTTCTCATCTCATTCTGAATATGATATTTCAACTTATTTACGTATCTCACCACTCTTTGGTATTCTGGTTCCTTTATCCCTGATTTGAGTGACAATTTGAAAAATTCCTTAGGATATTCATGAACACATGTCTCTTTCTACCTTATGTTTTGCACATGTTTGCACAAATTATGCTGGTAGTCGTCAGGTAGTAATTTCTCCTTGATTTTTCTCACCATCTTCTTCCAAGTTCTAATATCCTCCTATCAGTTTTCTACCCCGTCCTTCTGTAACATATCCCACCAGAGTGTAGCATGACCCTTTACCTTAGTCATGGAGAATCGAACCCGATTGGGATCTTAAAAATTTTCATAATCAAATATCTTTTGAACTCTCCTATCCAGTCAATGAGAGTCTTAGATTTCAAGCTACCATCATAACATGAAACTCCAACCCTTGCACTACCTCCTTCTTTTAGAAAATATATCAAACATAATGCTCGATCTACTTCCTCAACATTTTTCTGTTCTTCAGGTTCATCTGTAGACTCTAAATCTGTTTCATCATCTCCAAGCCTTCTATTTTCCAATTCTTCTATCCTCCTTCACAATTCCTCTAACTCTTTGTTTCTAGCATCTCCTCGTGCTGCTCCTACTCTATGTGGAGACATCCTTGCAAGTTTTCTTGTAGCCCTCATTTATACTAACATTCATAGGCCTTACTTATGGGAACTGTTTCCCATAACTTAGGATCTAAACCACCTTTAATACCAATTTATGAAATCACCCTCGATTATGTACTCAATCACTATAGAACCATATTTATGCTCACAGAGTGCACAACTAACATCCAACAAATTTAACAAAAATTAACAACTTAAAGAATGCCAAGAGGAAATAACAGTCACAAGAAAATGGAAACAAAAACAATACAATTAATCAGGGACTCAGGAAAATTTATTAACAAGACAAAAAAATTGTCTCTCACAATCTCATTACATTTTCATCCAATATGGCATAGTTCTCATTCATAATCAATGACTGGAGGTGTGCTTGTTGTTCAACGTTGTGCATCCCTTACTCCGCTCTATTTTCTTGTAGATGTTTCTTCTTTCTGTTTCCTCTCTTCTATCTAATGCGCCCAACTGAATTATCCAAACCCCAAAACCAAAAAACCCTCTTCTCTTTTTCCTTTTCCCCTCTCGTTTCTTGGAAACTGAACCATCCCTCTAACTGTTTTCTTTCTTATTAATCATTTCTTGTTTTCTTCACCAAGATGCACTGGATGCAGATAGTTACAACAATCCGAATTCTCAACCATTTTCCAAATGCACATTGGGAACTTAGAAAACTATGACAATTAACTACCTCAAATAATTTCAAGCGATTTTCCTTCCATCATGTTGTTGGTCCAACAATTTTCATGAAATTCTTGCAAGACACATTGAGTCATGATCTGCAACATTCTAAAAGAATTTCCACTCACCTAGGGTTGCAGTGCTGGTGTTGAAGCAACGTGTTTTACAACATGAGTGTTGTAGCAATGAGTGTTACAACAATGTGAACAATGCTGGTGTTGCAGCAACGTGTTTTACAACACAAGTATTGCAACAATACGAGTTATAACACTGGTGTTACAACAACATGAATCACTGCACTAGTGTCACACCAATGGAAGTTACAACACTGGTGTCACAACAATGTGAATTATAGCACTGATGTTGCAACAATGAGAGTTACAACACTTATTTTACCCTAAAATTTACTAACTTGAAATTGAAATGTCTTTGGTTGATGCAGATTGTTTATGTCCAAATATTCTCTTGCATCAAATTCCTTACTCATCAACAATAGTCATGGTGTTAAAGAAGTAAGACACTTGGCACATGTGTCTTGATTTTAGGGCTCTCAATAAGTTGACGATCAAGGACAAATTTCTCATCCTAGTTATTGATGATCTTTTGGATGAACTTCATGGAGCAAATTTTTTCACTAAGCTTGATTTGCGTTCAAGATAGCACCAAATCAAGATGAAAGAGACATACATCCCTAAGACAACCTTCATAACACACAAATGTCATTATGAGTTTTTGGTGATGCCTTTCGGTCTTTGTAATTCTCCATCCACTTTCCAGAGCCTCATGATTCAAACCCTTCCTACACAATTTTGTGTTGGTTTTATTTCGATGATATTTTGATCTATAGTAAAGCATGATAATCACACATAGAGCATGTTGACAAGTCCTTGCAAATCTTGAGACATAACCAATTATTCGTGAATCACTCCAAATGTTCTTATGGGCCTCCCGAGGTTGAATATTTGGGTCACATTGTAAGTCAGGAGGGAGTACGAGTTGATCCCAAGAAATTGCCGGATTTGAAAGATTGGCCCCATCCGAAAACACTGAAGAGATTGAGGGGATTCATAGGAATTATAGGTTACTACAAGAAATTTATGAAAAATTATGGAAAAATTGTATCTCCCCTAACTTCACTAAAAAATAATGCCTTTGTGTGGAGTGAGGTAGCAACATAGGCCTTTGCTGCTTTAAAGGAAGCCATGTGCACTACTCCAGTATTAGTAATTCCTTACTTTAATAACACTTTTGTATTGGAATTTATGCATGAGACAGATGTTTCAGAGTAGTATTGATGCCAGGAGGACACCCCTTAAAATTCATTAGTAAGCAACTATGTGACTGCAATTTGGGAAAATCCATATATGAAAAGGAAATGATGGATATCCTTCATGTAAATGAGACTTGACACACATATCTCATAGGGAGGCATTTTCATATCAAGACTGACCATCTTAGTATGAATTACTTCCTCGAACAATGGTTGTTTTAACTAGATCAACATAAATGGGTCACCAAGATGTTGGGGTATGATTATGATATCATATATAAGAAGGGTAAAGAGAATGTGGTTGATGATGCTTTATCCAGATAATTTGGGCAGGATGGGTCTCCCCTTGATCTATCATTACCAAGTCTAGGATGGCTCGAGGAAGTTCGTAGGGAATGTCTAGCAAACAATATCTTAAGGAAACTTATCCAACAACTTCAGATATATCCCAACCCACCTAAAAGTTATACATGGAAACAAGATACATTGCGGTATAAATGTCACATTATTATGGAAAAAGATTCATATCTAGAACAACAAGTCTTAGAGGAGCTACATTCAACATCGATAGCAGGTCAACCTAGTTTCCATAAAACCTATGCAATAACTAAGCATTCATTATTCTGGGATGACATGAAAACATATATCCAGAATTTCAAATAATCCCTTGATTATTTCCAAATAAACAAGGGATAGATGATGAATATATTAGGGGCATTGCAACCACTACCAATCCCAACATAGATTTGGACAATCATTTCAATGGATTTTATCATGAGACTCCCAAAAGTGGGAAACAAATTAGTGATCATGGTGGTTGTTGTTTTACTTTCAAAAGCTGTTTTTTTTTTGTGCCCTATCTCATCATTTCACTCCTTCCTTAGTTTCCAAGGGATTCATGTATCATATATTTAAGCTACATGGTATGCCCACTCCCATTTTCTTGGATCAGGACCCCACATTCACCAACAAATTTTGGCAGGAGCTATTTAAACTTCAAGGTACAAAGTTGAATATGAGCACAACATATCATCTTCGAACTAATGGTCAAACATAGGTGGTCAACAAGTTCGTAGAAACATATTTGAGATGTTTTTCTTCCGAAAGCCACACAAATGGGCATAATGGATTCCCCTTTCCAAATGGTGGTAGAATACCACTTATCATGGAGCTACAAAAATGACACCATTTGAAGTTGTTTATGGAAAAAACCCCTTGTCAGGAACCTCCAAGGTTCATGCAATAGATAGAATGCTTCACACTAGAGAATCCATTATCTATATCCTCAAGGAAAACTTGGTTATGGCGCAAAATCGAATGAAACAACAAGTTGATCAACATAGATTCAAACGTTCATTTTCCAAAGGGGATCAAGTGTTTTTTCACTTGTATCCTTATAAACATACTTTACTCAAAGATAAAGTTACCCAAAAGTTATCTCCCAAGTTCTATGGTCTGTGTTAGATCATACAACAGATTGGTTAGGTTTCCTACAAGCTAGCTCCCCTAGCGCACTCCAAGATTCATCCTTTATTTCATGTGTCTTATTTGAAAAAGGATGTGGGATCAAATTGAAAAGTGTAGAACAACCTACCGGAACTTGATGAAGAAGGTTCCATTTGTCTCCAGAGAGAAGAAAGATATGCAACCAAAAGATGCCACTTGGGAACTGACAATGATTCTACAAAAAATTACTCACCTTCAGCCTTGAAGAAAACACTGCTTTCGAAGGGAGAGACCATGTTAGGGTCCTACCCTAGCCTCGTTACTTAGATACTTTATTAATGTATGAGGCCACCTTTATTGAATGCCCATTAAATAGTTAATTAATAGTCATTCATTGTAAAAATAGTTCTTTTTATTATAAGGATCAAATCAGTTTGTCGACCTTTATTATAAGTGGGCTCACAGGTAGTTATGATTCTCTATGGATAGCTATATATTAAGTAGAAGGTTATGTAATATTTTATCAAGAATTGTTATTGTATTTTGATCTTTTCTCTAGGAGGTTTCCCCTTTGAAGAGGAAAGTGAAAATATCTCTCTATTATTTATTATCAAGATATATTTCTTAGAGTTTATCTATTTTCGCTTGTGTTCTTTAGTTTTGCACTACATTTTCTGTGATTGCTCCGAATTTTTAGGGTTAAGTATATTATACTTTATTTCACTTTAGTGTGTTTCTTGGTCTATCCCACATTTATAAACTAGATTGAATCGACTAGATTGTAACTCTTTATACAAAAGCTTTTGCTTTCTCATTTATGCAATGTAATGTTGGTTTCCTTTATGTGTTCATGTTATCATGATATGGTATCAAAGCCAAGGAGTTTGAAGTTGTATGAAGAGTCTCGAGCCTTTGAAAGACATGGATTCCACTCTTGTGATTTCAACACTTTGGGCGCCACATAGTCTGTGATATTTTGAAGACTTGGGGATTGTTGTTGGAAAATACATATCAAGAGGTCATTGACATGACAAATCAAAGAGCCCAAATGGTTTGAATCATTCCAAACTAGGATCAATCAATTTTTTATTTTAAAATCCAGGTTTGAAAAGTTTCAGTTTTAAAGTTAGGTTCTAAAGAAAAAAGAAAAAGCGAGAAATCAAGTTGATTGTTTGAAGGAAAAGTTATACGTTGTCAAAGATAAAATTAGTCATACATGAGGTGTACAAATTTCTACAAAGGGAGAATAGAGTCCGTACAATTTCCAATCCAAGCCACCAAAGAGATTTTTATCCGTCTCTAAGAAATTCAGGTGCTAGCGAATCTGTATGGTTATACAGACCCCGCAAAGGAATTGTACGAAAGTTTCCCAACAAAGTTAGACCTATATGGACTAGAAATTGATTTGTTTGGCTCGATTGGACAATGAAATAGTAAAATTTGTGTGTTTTCTTAACTGTACAAAAGAGTTAGAAGTAGTTATAGTTGTAGATTTGGTGATTCCATTAGATTCAAGGAGAAATTGACAATTTTCAAAGTGTTTTGTTGTTGATATTGGGAAGATTGATTAGAAATTTGTATTTTCCGTGTTTCGCTACTATTTTTGGGCAGATTTGTCAAAATATACATGTTTTGGGGTTGTTTTTAGGAAAATTTATTAGAGACATGTGTGTTTTTAAGTGATACATGGTTTCTAGAAGTGTTTAGAGCCAATATACAAGGGTTGTTACTCTAGGATTGTATATTGAAGGAGGGAAGGACATGTATTTTCGATGTTTTACACTATTTCAGTGTATATTTTTACTTGTACCAATATCCTCTTTACACAACATCATGTTGGAAGGAAACATAAAATTCTTTGGAAAGAACTACAATATGTGGAAGTAATATATGTTGGAAATATTTGAGTACGTGTTCTTACCTACTATTGTCATAATTAAATATACTCGACCACAAGTTGTGAGTAGAGACCGAGACAAGTTTGGTAAGCGATACAAAGAAATAATAATGTTTCTTAAGTTTTTTGTGATGGATGAAAATATTTTTGAGGTCCAAACAGGGAAGACTTTAGCATGGATTTGGAAGCACTTGAGACAGATGCATGAGACTTTGGACAAGGGTATAACTTTATTCTTGAAGAATATGTTGTTTTCAATCACGATGGGTGAGAATGCATCATTACATGAGTACTTACTCAAGACCAAGGATATCAAAGTATAGTGGTCTGCCATTGGTTGAAAGATGGAAGAGGAGGACACAACGATAATCACACTGAAAAACTTACCATGTGCTTATGAGAATTTTATTGAGACCTTGAACATCACTTCTATCAATGTTGACCTAATGTTTGATGTGTTTTGGAATAAGATATTACAATAGCACAAATGTAAGAAATGGTTCAATAGTTGCAGTGAGACAGAGGGTACAAAACATTCCTTTGCAGTGAATGTCAAGGACAAAGGAAAATGGGAAAATAAGGAAGAAAGGTCAAGGAAATGGTGAATATGCAACCAAGAGTTTGAATAACATCACGTCACATTGTGACAAGGTGAGCCATATGAAGAAGCATTTCATAAAGAGGTTCAATGATCACAAAAACAACTAGGGAGGGCCTCAATAGAAGGATCATGTCACATAACATACATAGGAGGAGTAAGATTTCTATGCATTCATGGCCTATATGAAAGTAGATCAACTCAGGTCCTATGCTTGGTACATAGATTCAAGTGCATCACGACACTTAACCAACAAACACGACTGTTTATAGAATACATTGCTTTTTTGTCTAAGCATTCAATGATTTTTGGTGGTGGGAAGAATACATAGTGGTTGGAAAAGGGAATGTGCATATTTCCTTTGGATGGAAAATGTTGATTTTCCTTAATTTATACTATGTGTTAGGAATAGATCTTGATCTACTCTCAGTTAGTTATATTATGAGGCATTTCCCCCATTTAGATGTCAACTTTAGCAATAAAAAATTCTACATAGTTGATAAAGAGAACAAGAAGACATATCACTATTTGAGGAACGCCGAGTTTGGAGAGAAAAAAATACTTCAACTAGTTCATGCAGATATTTGTGGACCAATGAACACAAAATCCATCATCGGTGCTAGGTATTTCCTTCATTTTTTTGAATACTATAGTTGGAAAATGTGGGTGTATTTTCTAAAATTGAACTCTGAAGTGTTTAATGAATTTCGAAAGTTTCAAGCATTAATAAAAAAAGAGTTAGATTGTCACATTACGACTCTTAGGTATGATAATGGTGAATAATTTGTTCCAATTAATTCAATAAATTTTTGTTCTAAACATGTGGTAAAAACACAGTTCACTACACCCTACACTCCACAGTGGAATGGAGTGGTTCAGAGGTGGAACTGCATTATGACATAGATGATTTGGTGTACGTTGGAAAACATGTGTGTTCCAAACATGTTCTAGGTTGAGGTAGTGTTCACAACAATTTATCTACTGAATATATCTCCAACGATGGTGGTGAAGCAAAAGACCCTAGAGGAATCCCAAAGTCAATCATATTAAGGTATTTAGTTCTATCTAAAAGTTCACGAACTTAAATATGGATAAGTATAGTAACCAAGAAAGGGAAAATGAAGGGATAAAAGAAAATGGGAAAAAAGGAAAGTATAGAAAGGGAGAAAGAAAGGGCATAAAGAAGCAGGAAAATATAATAAGGGAGGAAAAAAATGAAAGCATGAAAACGTCTCAACAAGTGGCTCCAACTATGGGATGATAACCCCATGTGGGTTGTCAAGAATCCATAATCTTCATGAACAAATGTTTCTGTCCTTTGGGATATGGAGCAGAATATTAAGGATGTACAAAATAAATTGAAAACTATGTACAAGGAGAAGATAAAATTTTAGGTGAAAAAACTTTTCAAATGTCGCCCATTAATAGGAAACATTAACATTTTCCCCTTCATGTCTTTGAGCATATATGAATTAAAACCCATGATATTTTCAATGATGTATGGTCCAATCTAGAGTGCTTCAAACTTTGTGTGCATCGATGGTTTCTCCTTAGCTTTGTTCTAGAGTAACACCAATTCACCTTTTGGAAAATTCTTTATCATTGCAGTCTGATCAAAATATTTATTGATACTTTGTTGTCTCTAAGAAGTTATATGCAAATCTTTACTTTGTTCTTCTTCCAATTTTAATAGTTGATTTAATATATTTTGCATAGGAGTACTATCTTCTACATCCTCTGTATTAACGACATAGGTCAAGGAATTTAATTCAAGGATGATCGGAATTTTTTCTTATTTCCTGTAAACCAACACATACAGACACATCCCAATATGATCTTTCAGAGTCACTATTCTCGCCCATAGAGCATCTGTCAATTTTAAATGCCAATTCTTTTGATTCTTATCAATAGTTTTATTTAATATTTGGATGGGTGTCTTATTGGTGGATTCTGCAAGACCATTCCCTTGTGGATAATAATTTCATGATTTCCCCATAACGATGCCATATTCTCCACAAAATTCTGTAAATTTTGACCCGATGAAAATTGAACCATTGTCAGTAATGAACTTTTCCGGAACACCAAATCTTGACAATATATTATCTTTGAGAAACTTAATTAATTCTTCAGATTCATCCCTTTTTAATTCTACTGCATCCGGTCACTTCGTAAAATAATCTGTAGCAGTGATGATGTATATGTTCCCTTTAGTTGACTTTGGATTTATTGGTCCAATGACATCCAATCCCCATTGGGAAAATGGTTGTTCTATAGATATGGGTTGTAATGACATTGCAGATCTTTTCATTTTCCCTGAAAATTGTTGATAAGAGACACATTTTCTTATAGTAGTATATGAGTCTTTAACAAATGATGGTCAATAAAACCCAACTCTTATTATTTTATGCGCTGTAGCAGTGGGCGCAAAATGTCCACCACATATACCTCCATGAAATTCTTGAGCTCTCTTTTCATCAACACACCTTAATAATATGCCATCATAATTCCTTCTGAATAAGACATCGACAATCAATACATACTAATTTGACTTCATTTTCAATGTTCTTTGTTCCTTTGGGGTAATGGTGACTAGGAATTGTCCGGACCTTAAGTAAAATATAATATCTTTATACCATTCTGAAACAGAGACATGTTCTCCAACTAAAATCGAAATTACCCCATCCAAAGCATCACCATTCACAATGATATTACACAATCCATGTCCTTTGACTGCCTTTAAAGTCTTAATTTCAATGTCATACTCTTGAATCTTCACCATCCAATTTGCCCATTTCCCTTCTCTCAATTGTTGATTTAAAAACATCTTAATAGGAGAGGATGGAACATATGCAATGACATGAGAATTTAATATGTAAGTCTGAAAGTGTACCACTGCCTTTATAAGAGACATGGCTTGTTTCTCCAATTCCGTATATCTTAATTCATAATCACGAAGGGTATTTCTCATGAAACTAATTGGTAGTTCTTCACCCTTAACATTTCTTTGAGTAAGAGCAGATGCCACGACAATTTCCATTTCAAATGAATAAATGATGAAATCTCTTTGGAATTTTGGACTAATGAGTACTGGGGCTGTAGTGATTGCCTTTTTGATATTACTAAAAGATTCATGTGTATATGAAGTCCATTCAAATCTTTTATCCTTTTTCAACAATGAGTTGATTGGTTTCACAATACTTGCATAATCAGGGACAAATCTTCGTACAAAGTTAATCTTGCCAAAAAATGATTGGGCTCATTTCTTGGATGATGAAGGGTTGAGTTCATTTATATACTTAGCCCTCTCGGGATCAATATATATTCCTTATTTTCACACAATATGACCCAATAATTTGCCTTTAGACACAACAAATAAACATTTATTTGGATTCAAAGAAACTCCATATAATCTACATCTATCAAAAAATTTCCTTAGGTGATGAATGTGCTCACTTCTTGTATTTGAGTGGACTGTTAAATCATCTTGGTAATCCACCATGAATTTTCCTATCAAACCCTCAAAGACATGATCCATACCCCTCTGAAATGTAGCTCCAACATTATTTAAAGCAAAGGGCATCCGAGCATATGCATATGTCTCCCAAGGAGTTATGAAGGTTGTCTTCGCTATGTCTTCCTCTGCAACCAAGACTTGATTATACCCAGAAAAACCATCTAACATGGACATGCAGGCTGATCCAGTGACTTGTTGGAGGAGAAATTTCATGTTAGGCAAATGATAGTTATCCTTTAAACTTGATTTATTAAGATCCCAGAAATCTACACACATCCAAATCTCCCCAGTCTTATTTTTCACAACCACTGGATTTGAAATCCAGTCAGAATGTGTGATGGGATATATTATTCCATTCTTCTTTAACTTTTCCAGCTCAACCTTTACTAGTAGCTTCAACTTGGGTTTCATCATCCTTATCTTCTGTTTGATGAGATTTTCTCCTTCTCTTAATGGGATGATGTGTTGAAATATTGTTTTATCATATGCCTTTAAATCATCATAAATCCATCCGAACACATCAATATATTCTTTAAAGAGTGTGACATATTGATCAACTTCATCAACTGTGCAATCAACTCCCAATTTGATATACTTTGGGGAACTATCAGACCCAATATTAGCCTTTCTCGTTTCTTGAAAATTTTGGACTGATACTTCTTCCATGTTATTTTTAGCATGAACATCTCTTGTAAAAAGAGATTTAGACTGAACACAATTCTTCGGAACGAAAGCAATGTCATTATCATCATCTTCATCATTATTCACTAAAAAAAATTCTAGCTCTTCATCGTTCTCAAATACTTGTAAATACTCGTGATTGTCAGGTACAAAAGGTCAGAATACTCTTTTTACCTGAAAATATGTTTTTCTCTGAACATCATTTGGGTCCGACAGTGAAGCCGCCAAAGCTAATGAATCTGCCTTATGATTTTTATCCCTTGGGATGAAAGAAATATTAAAATAACAAAAATATTCCATCAATTCACTTACTCTTTTGAAATATAATTTAAGTCTTTCTTTCTTAATATTATATTTCTAAGTGACTTGATTTATTACCAACTCAGAGTCGCTAGTTACAATCAAATGTTCTATCTTTATTTCTTGTGCAAGGATCATTCCTTGAATCAAAGCCTCATATTCCGCTTCATTATTTGTGCATGCAAATTCAAGTCTGATAGCATGTGGGTGGACAAAATTTTCTGGTTTTGTAAGGACAATTCCAACTTCACTCCCCGAACTAGAGCAAGGTCCATCAAATGACATCCTCCAATAGCCCTTAAAATAATTATCTTGATTATCCATGTCCTCAATTTGTTCCATGTCTAGGATAGCATAATTTCCGATATCAGTGTCTATATAATATTCCATTAGCTCATTATCCTTCTTTTTGGAGGAAAACGACTTTCTGGGTTCACGAGGAACCTTGATCGTTGCTCCCTCTTTATCTAGAAAAATCATGCAACTTCCATCATTCATTATATAGCCTCCGATCATGGACAACCAATCTCTTCCCAGGACAAATCCATATGCAGGTGTAAGATCCACCACCACAATATTGAAAATTGTAATAATATGAGGAGAAACAATGATCCAAGCATACAAATATTTGATTTCTCTAGAAGATAACACCTTCCTGGAATCAATCGCATAAATGATTTTTCTTGTTTCATAATATCTGGTGCAACTCATACCCAACACCTCCATTACTGTTGATGGCATGATATTATTCATCGCGCCAGTATCAACTAGACAGTTGTGGAGTGAAACATCATGGTTCTCAATTGAAATATAGAAGGGTGGGACTTTGCCTCTCAACTTGATTGTTGATGTGTTTTGAATTTTATTTGGGCTTACGACAACGAATTCCATTCTTCCAGTTGGGTCATCCAACAATTTCAAAATATTCTCCCTCTGTTGAGGGATCTTCACCACTTTTGTGAAAGGAAGAATAATCCTCAACTTATTCAGATCATCAACAACGTTATATTTCATCCAGGGGGTTTGATATTTGAAGTTCCTTTTTGGCTCCAGTGTTATTCGTCATATTTTTATTGGTCTCTTTCTCATTCCCCTTTTCTTTATCTTTTTCTTTATTTTTCTCTTTGTCTTTTACATAATCATCTTTACTTTTGGATTTATTTACAAATTCCCGTGTTTGGGAAACATTCTCCTGTGAGTCAGGATCATTGTATCCTTCTTCAAATATATACATGGACGTCTTGCATCCATCTGTCTGTACAGGTTCAAAAATTTCATCTGGTAAACAATCATTTTCTTGTTCAACTATCTGTTTATTATATGGCTCATCCAGAACCGCTGCATTCATAACTAGTTGTCTGGGGACCCTTTGTCTTTTTTGATTATCAACATTTTCAAAACTCACTCTTTTCTCTTGAGGAAGGTTCCTTCTTTGTTATTGGACCAAAATTCTCGGGTTTGGTACATAATTATCATTCCTTTTCAATCTAGTTATTTCATTTTGCATTTTCCTGGTTGTTCTGTTCATTGGTGCAATATCAATCCTTTGCTTAGTTTCTTGTGTTGAAACAAGTTCTATCTTTACATCTGGTATGGTTCCCTTGAAAAACCCTCCACCGGTGACTTGATTTTGACTTGGTCGTGGATTTTTTTCTTCATTTCTTCTCGAACTAGAATCTCCTTGATCATCAATATTCAGACCCCATCTGTATCTGTACTTTTTCGGGGATGATATCAGGGTTAACACCCATTTCAATCATGATTTCCTCCATTTCTATGGCCTTAGTTATTTCTTTCTCTAGGGTATCCATTTGGGATGTTCTGATAGAAAATTTTACATTTGGTGGCATCATATTTTTATAACAACCAAGTATCACTGGGGCATTTGGCCTCTTATCTTCAGGGATCTTGTTTATGGTTTTATTAAACCTCATATTGAAATATCGTATTCTCTCATTCTTCTTTAAGAAAATCTGAGTGAAATTAGTAAGAAGAGTGTGAAACACAACTGGGGGAGAAAACATAGTCAGAAACATGTTTTCGATATCATTGAATGAACAAATTGATCTGGTGGGCAATGTTGTATACTGCTCATAGTCGTTCATAGGCATGGCCCAATAAGGTTTGGAGAAACAACCTTACCATTACATCATCGTGTTCCACAAGATGAAAGTCACAAACATCCAAGAACAAATCAACATGTCTTTTAGCGTTAATTGTTCCATCTCCAGAAAATTCTTTCAGAGTACCTTTAGGAAGGATTGGGAGTTCATGTAGCTCACCTCACAGGTCAAGAGGATAATCTCTTATTCTCTTGGTGTTTATGAATCTTCTCATTCCTTCATTTCTCCTTTCTTCACACCTTCTTTCTTCTTGTCTTTATTCGTGGAGTCCTTCATGTATTTCTTCATGTGGTCCTTCACATATTTGTTCAGGTGGTTGTTTATGTCTTTCTTCATTTCTTTCTGCCATTTCCAGAAAATTCTCCTTTTCTTCTAGAATAAATTGTTTACTTTTTGAAGTATGTAACTACTTACTTTTGCTTCTAGTGATTGGTCCTTTGTATTTATCCAATTTCAATTCCGACCTTGTTCTTGTGATCTTCATTCTTGTCTCTTGTTCCTTTGGTCTTGTCTTTCCTCCTTCCTTTGTCTTCGAAGAATTTATGTTTCTTCTTCTTGGACCAGTGTTTGCCAAGATCTTTCTAATTCTTCCCTGGTTTCGGCTGTCGCTATTGCAAGAATATATAGCTGATGCAAAACACTTCATTGATTATTTAATCCAATTTCTAATTGGGGTTGATTAGCTTGAGGAAAAGTCATGTATTTCAAGGATGCCAAACCAGATTTCAAAATTTTCAGTTGATTCCACAATATGGTTGCCAAAAATGTTGATGCTTGAATCCGTTAAGACCAAAATGAAAACCTCACGAGGATATACATCCTCCTACATTTTTATATAGGTGCTACTCCTCTTTGGCTTATGGTATATTTTAATAACTTTAGATCTAGAAATAATATATGACCTTGGGATAGTCCACTGTTATACTCAAAGAAAGATAAAAATGTATAAAAATAAAAGATTTTATTTTAAGAGAGTTCCTGAGAAATGACCAGGAACCTCACACATCACACATTTGAGAATATAAACACAATTTCCTCACATCCATCATAATGAAAATAAAGATTTCTGATCACACATAAAAAAATAAAGAAGATGGTCCAGACGCATAAGAGAAATTTGATAGAGTAAACACATGAATAGCTCAAAATGAGAAAATGATAGACCAATTTCAAATATTTTGTACTAAAAAATCAGAGTTATAAAACACCGTCAAAACTGATCCAGACTTAGTTCTCATGGGATTTCTCAAAAATAATAAAGTTTGTTACAATTCTTTGAAATTTAAATGTGTGTTTGTCCAAAGGACTAGGATTAGGGATCCCACTGATCATAAAAGTAAACATAAACATAAACTAAACTGTAGAAATAAGAAGGTAGGTGGATGCAGAACACCAAGACTTGGAAAGAAGACAAAGAGAAAATTATCAAATTTCGGTTAAACCTTTCTATTCAAAGAAGAGGAATAACTGGATGGAAATTAATAAGGAAAGAAGAATGTGACCAACATGGCCTTACTATGATGGTATCTCTCTCTTTTTCATTTTCTTGTTTTTTTCCTTTTATTCTCCTAGATGACGGTTACTGAAACTGTCCCAACTGTCGTTTCTTGCCCCTCTTTAGTTAACTTATCAATTTCTCTTTTAGACCAATCTTCAATGTAATTTTTCATGGGAGAAACATTTATCTCATGTCTAATTTTGATATTAAATAGTTCCCCTTTTAAATCTCTCAAGTCATGAGAAATACCATGGATTGATTCTTCAATGTCTTGATTTTTCATAGAGTAATCAATAAGCAAATTATTGATTTCTTCTTCACCGTACTCAATTATACCATTGAATTTTTCAGCCGATAATCCCTTTAGTATTTCCACGTGTTCATCAAACTACTGCTTTGTCATAAACATCGAATTAAAGATTAATTTGGGATCTTGAACCTCACCGGTGCTACTTGCTAAGTCTATTTCTGTAAGCCTTATAAATAATTCTTCTCTTTTTATTATGACTTCATTGCACGTTTGGACAATATTTCTCATATTTTCTATCTTTTCTATCCAAAAGGTGTTCAACTATTTGATTCGACTCAGAGAAGCCATATCTTCTTCTCTCCTCTTCACCTCTATCATATTTGAAACTTTTATCCCAAGTGATAAGACAACATCTGTATAATACCCTTCTTCATTTTAAAATCATCTTGAAGATATTCATGGAACACATGTACCCTCGAACCGAAAGAAACAATATTTTTAGAGACTTCCCATGCCTCTATTACAAGTGACATTATCTTTTTAATATTTTTCTCAACATAATTTCGAACAACCATAAGAAAACTTGATGATCCTTTGAATTCGATACTTGATGTGGTTGGTTTTATCATTGTTAAAGGGCTAGCCAAAATGGGAAGAGGCATTAGGGAAGTTTCCAATTCTTTGATCTTTTCCTTTAAGCTGACATTCCCAACTTCCAAACCATCAATAGAATAATCAAGTGCATCCCCAGTTTCCTAATGAATTTTGGAAATTTGGTATGGTCGCATATACTAAGGTCAACCTCTGAGTGGGATTTTCCTTTCTTATTTCTCTGGTCATTTCTTACCAAAATTAGTTTTTTAGAATCTTTATAAAAAACAATACTCTGAATAGTAAATGATTCTTCTTCACTAAAAATTTGATTCCCAACAACTTCCAATGCAAAATCTTGCTGAACCACATGCTCCTATTTTTCTATTCCAGGAAATATCTTTTCAACGTCTGCTTCCAATTCCATATCTTCTAGAGAGAAGCTTTGAATATCATTTTCTATGAGATTATTCTCTTCCTCATGCAATGGGGTTTTTCTTTTCTTTCTTACAGGAAGTTTGTGGGAACTTTCAATTTTTCCAGAGGGAGGATTCTTATCTCCTCCTCCACTAGAGTTTTTGTTGACATACTTCTTAACTGGGTGGGACGTTGGAGTACTGCTCCTGGATGTAGTATTCTTTGGAGTGACAACTGGAGATTGAGCACTCTTTTCACCAGGATTTTTTCCTTTTTTTATAAAGATCATTACTGTTGAGTAATGTTTCCAAATTTGCAGTGTCATGTACATGAGTGTTGTGGCTATTGAATTCTTCTTATTCGCTCAAAACAGTTTGAATGAAATAATTACTAAACCCCACTGATTGCATATGTTCAACAAAGATTTTGTTTGGGTCAAAACCTTTGATCTTTTCAACATATTTCAAAATGACATTGTTAAAATGATCTGCAAATTCATCAATTTATTTATATTCCTCAATACAAATTCTACAATCTTCTAGGATAGAGGAATATATATATATATAATACTATGATTTTCCATTTTCTCTATTGTTCCTTTCTTCTCTAGAAATTTGGCAGCTTCAATAGATATCCTGGGAGTTCTTTCGCCCAACAAACATTTATTGAAGATTGAAACAAAATCATTATAAAATTCATAGAAAAATAAAGGGGTTTTATGCCTCTATAATGCCTGGTACCGAAAGGTAACATGATCTGCTTCAGAATTTACCCTTTTATTGATAGTCAAATTTGGGAATTGTCAATAGTGCATGTTAGAAAATATCAAATATGAAGCCATGAAGAATTTCCTATCATTTTTGTAATCCGATAATTGGGAAGCAATTTCGATAGAAATGAGCTTAACCCAATAAAAAATAGCTTTCTCTTGGACTATAAAATACAAAATATATAAAATCATCCGAGATATGGAAACAATATTCTCCTGACCTATTACTCTAGTAAATAACCATGCAATTTTTCGATAAGGGTTTTTTAAAGAGTCAACCTGAATTCTGGTTATGTTTGTTGGTATAGACGCGGGATTATCCAAGTACTTTGGAAATAGGTCGAGCCAATTATTATGTTTCTTCAAAAGATCTCTGCAATCTTCTCCTTTGAAGGTGAGAGTGGGCTCTAGTAGCTTTAACATTTTATAGAAGACTTGAGGCGATAGAGAAATTGTAGAATGTCCCTCGAGTTGTATGGCCCTTTGATTCAGTACGTATTTGTCAACACACCATGCAACATTTTCTTTACAATCGAGAGCCTCTAGAACACAACCAGCAAAAGCAATACAAGATTTCAAAATCACGTTCTCGTTTCTCTCTGTAGCAGGAGAGGAGGAATAATACCAGTATGCTCTCGACCACTGGAATTTTTGATCTTCATGGCAAAAAAAATTTAGAGTATCACCAGAGAACTGTTGTCAAGCTGATGCTGCCATTAAGTTGATAGAACAGTTTCTTCGGCTAGATAATGGTTACAAATGAGCCTTTTTGAAAGATTATGATAATTTAATCCCTTCGCAAATGAGGATTAAATGAGAATTTAATGAAAAATTATTGAGCCTTTCACCATTAATAACGACCTTTTCGAATTTTGCACAACAATTGTTAGCATTTAAATAATACTTAATGCGTATTGGGAAAAAAAAAGTAATGGTGGGGATGAGTGTGAGATAAATTCAATATGAAATTTTCGTGAACCCGCGAACCCATGGTTGGAGAAATGATCCAAAAAAACTAAATATAGAAGGGCGGTTGGTCGGAATCGCAAGCATCCAAAGAATGGAAAATTTGGGAACCCAACATCCGTGATGAAAATAAAATTTAAGTGATGGTCGAAGTGTAGAACACGGAAGTTGAAGTGCAGTGTGAAGTCTGCAGAAAAGGGAGGGAAAATGTTTGATCTCGCGTACCTGTGAATTGAAGAAAAATCTAAGTGTTGAGACAAACTTATGCATAAGTAAGTGAACGAGAATGTAGGTGCGACAGTCCACGAATCCGAAGGTATGCAAACTTAAATATGGCTAAGTGTAGTAACCAAGAAAGGGAAAAAGAAGTGATTAAATGAAATGGGAAAAAAAGAAAGTATAGAAGGGGGGAAAGAAAGGGCGTAAATAAGTGGGAAAATAGAATAAGGGAGGGAAAAAATGAAAGCATGAAAGGGTCTCAACAATGACTAACATAGGACTCCTACATCCCTGTCTAGATTTAAAAATTTGAAAAACAAGTGGCAACATTTTTGTCTCACAAACAAAATCTGCCAGGAGTTTGCTTGACAAGTTCATAATGAGAAATTTCAAAATATCATCTACAACTATGGAGAAAGGGCTAAAACTTTTAGCGAAGATCAAATCTGAGGTAGTGAATGAGTTAGTCTACATGGAACTAGTGGGGAGCTTGATATACCTTGAATCCATTAGGATTTATTAGAGCTACGATGTGAGCTTTATTTTTAGATTCATGACAATGTCGAAGGTAGAGAATTGGACTGCAACAAACATGGTGTTGAGATATGTGAAATGGACATTTCACTATGGTATTTTTTAAAACAAAAGAAAATACCCTAGGATGTGTGGGTATACATATTTATATTGGGAAGGTTGTGTGGATGATATAAAATAAACTTCTGGATATGTATTCAACCTTAGCATGGGACCAATGATATCGACTAGTGAGAAACAACATGCATTAACCTATTCATTGATAGAAGTAGAATATTAAGGATTAAAAATGAGTATGTGAGGTAGTTTGGCGTAGGAGGATGCTTTCAGATATGAAAATGCAGCAGATAGAGCCAACATCCTTACTTTGTGACAATAAAGGGGTTCTCAAACTAGCCAAGAATCCTAAAGCATCCCATATATGGTATAGTTTTCACCTATCATAACCTCTCTTTTATCCACTCTAAACCACCCAAAAATCCCTCTTTTGCTTATACAGTGGTCACTTGATAATAATTGTCTCATTAGATTTCTTCGATTGCACTTTGGTTATTTCTTGTCTATAATTGGGGTCGTAGGTGAGTTTGATTGCTAATGCCTTATTATGAATTATGGATTCCTTACTAGGTGCTAAAGTGTGAATAAGTGCAGGGTTTTCTTTTTAAAGATGATACAAATAAGTTTCCAGGTTTCCAGATTAATTATGGTTGAAAAGAAAGCATTAAAAACATGGTAATGAGGAATATGAAAGCAACCAATACTCCAACAAATTATGGGGGTGTTACCAATGCTTTATCTAATTTCTAGAATATAGTTTGATCCATTCTAAAACCAACGCAACCATATACTTGTTCCAACCAGGATTTTGGGTGCTGATCAGAGCACATATGAGAGGAATCCTAACTCTCATTTTCTGATCGCAGACCCCGACATCACGGAACCAATGTGGACACATTCTCCAACTTGTGCATTGGGTAAAAACGACCATATTTCGTCCCTACAACCAGAACAAATGATGGATTGATCTCTTCTTCCCAACCAATGAAATTTGGTGCAAATGAACACGTTTCTTGCATTTTCTAGTGGATAGAATTTGTTATATATTTGTTACTCATTTCTAAATACATAATAGTCCATTCTTATATATAATGTAAGGAGAATGACTCCATATAATTTGTTGGATATATAATGTAAAAGATTGGGATTTTTGGAATAAATATAGAGCGTCCAGACCTCTACAAAACTTTGCTAGTCATTTCTTGAATGCATGATTTTTTATTTAGATTACTAGTGTTTTTGTAATAGATCCCAATTCCTTTCTCTCTACATGGGGTCCACTCTAGAGAACATGAGTTGTGTGTTGATGTCGAGGGACTAGAGAGTCCCCAACACCAACATTTTCAACCTCCCACTGGGCTAGGTGAGAATAAATGAGAATATCACCCTAGGCTTAAAGCCCCATACAAGAAAGCACATTGAGCTCTAGGCCACTTTTTCCCTTAACCTATAGTCCAAGCGTGAATTCCTTTGCCTTATAATTTTACTTTTTTATCAATATTTAATTTTTATACGATTTTATAATTTATTACTTCTAGGTGGAGTTTATACATTTGAAATAACAAAATTTAAATCTAATAAGTAAATGAAAAAAAAAAAAAAACATTTAGTTGTATTTGTTTAGCAAAAAGTTGGAAAAAGTTAACCTAAGATTAATTAAAAGATTAATTTAATAAACAAAAGTTAATAACCACCAAAATAAATATCAAACATTAATTGAAAAAGTAGTGTAAGGATTGTTACTTTAACATTCTTTTAATTAAAACAAAAAATTAATTACAAAAGTAAAAAACAAAAGATATACCTTGAAAACAACTAAAAGAAAGATATATATATATATATATATATATATATATATATTAGGTTCTTTTGAAGTTATATAATTAATTTTTTTATATTCTGAATTCAAAGTGTTAAATTAATAAATATGAGAAAAATTGAGGATTTTAAAGAAAACTCAAAGAGATAGTTTAGAGTGAGAAAGAAATGATTTCCATTTAAACGGCTTCCCATACAAATTCATAAAAAATTGGAATCTACAAGTATCTACGTAGACTAGGGCCAGGTATATGGTCTTTAGCCTTTTTAGACAAAATGTACAATAAAAATACCAAGCATGAAAAGGAAAAAAAGAAAGCTGAGCCAGAAGTGGAATGGAGCAATGAAGACAAATCACAAGGAGAAAACCTACATATAGAAACCGATTAGCACCGAATAAAATCGAGCTTTTAATACAACAAACTAACAAGTAAACATTTACCTTATGAAGACCAACAAGCTCATCCTCACTTTATCCTTATCGTTGCTTTGCAAGACCCCCTGTTGTCGACGATTTCGTCAATCCCTACTGAAGATGTAAAAGAAGAATGGAATGAAACAATCCTCACAACACTTCAAGCATACCTCTCTCTAAAATTTCTTCCAAAATTCTCTCTCAAATCTTTATTTCTCTAATTTTTCTCCTTTAGAAAATTTCTCTTCAGAAAACTCCCTCTTCTAGCAGGCTATGGAATGTTTTTTTTACAGCATTTTCTGGGTGGTTTGAGCGGTTGAGGTCGTTTGAGTTAACTGATCAAATTCTGCACACATTAGAACCGCCTGGCTGTTTCCACAATTTTACAATAAAAAAAATATGAAATTCTTATCCACGTGTCTAATTTAGTTATGTGAAAAGGCTGGTTGTTCCTCTAAAACAATGCAGGAATGCCCTTTTAATAAATCCGTCTCCGGACAGTTTCATACTGCTCCTTTCCCAACAGGCCCAGTGTTAAAGCGATAATAAATCAAGTGCTTCAGATCTTTGCACATTCGTATTCGCCGCATAAGCTGATACTTGTAACGATACATACCAGTCAACTTCCCTACATGTGAAAATGTATAATGTAATCCATCTGCCAATTGGAAAGCATCTACATTTCCTAGTCGAAATTGTATATTTGCATCAACAACTAGCTTTGTTAATCGCAAAATTTCACGACATAGCTCCTTGGTTGTGAGTGTCTTCATGGGCTTCATATTAAAACTGTAATCAAGATGAAGATAATTCAATTTTTTTCGGTGAATAAGAAGATTCAGCATATTGTAACCCTGTCTGCAAACTTGAAGCCCCGCCTCTGCCCAATCTAGCTTAATTGTCTGGAAAAAATAGGTAGCTTGTAGGGAACGAAACGATTATTTCTTCTTTTGAGCCTATGGAGGCCTGTGATGAAGTTCTTTCAACACATAACATTTTAGGAGCTTCTAATAGCTCACACGAACCTTCACTGGATATGTGGGAAGACAATGTTCCTTGTACCAATCGGAAACAAGAGGAATATCTTCTGCTCGTCGGATACGACCTGATCGCATATTGAATGGTTGTGGAGCAAACAATAATGAATTAGCTGCAGCTGTTGTATAGTCTAAGAATTTGTCTCTTGTATACCACTCAATGTAATTGATATTGCAGAAGAATCCAATTTTGTCGTTGGCAATAATTTTTCAGTCTAGTTGTCAGAAAACCGTTCTTCATCCCAAGTAATACTTCCTTGGCTGCATCCTCTCCAGGTTCACACCAATGAATTTCTGGAACTTCTGCACCCTTGCTCACAACAATATCAATGAGACCATCCCAGTCTATATATACTGGTGCATCAGTAAGGTGTTTCAACATCATGAAACTGTACAAGGTACTCAGCAAGCTGCTTTTGAATCTTAGTTCTTATAGTACGTGCACTACACTCCAATTTGGCAGATGTATATGAAATTGGCAATTCCAATTCTCATCTGATGCACCAAGATTTGCAAACAAATCGAAAACCATACTCTCTATTATTTATTGATATAGGAATCATGTTTTCTGCTAATTCAAATGCATTGGCCAAAGCTAGATAAAACGAAAAAGTCCACTTCACTGATTACTAATATCTGATTAAGAATAATGCTTGATAATTCTCTCCAAAGAGAGACATCTCCTTTGATATTTGGACCTTTGAACGTCTGTTCCTTTTTTTTATTGTTATTATTAAGAGCTATCCCAAGGGATAGATTTGAAGAACGACTTTACCCATTGCTTGAGCTCTTCTTTCCCACTTTTCTGTTGAAAAACTATCGAAGTAAGAATAAGGAAATTATTTTTATTGACTGGTAGTGCAAAGTTCCAAGCGCCAACAACATAAGGATAATGTTAGCTCACGATTTATTTCTGTCACCCATCCTTGGCTAAGAGAAAGGAAACGTCAATGATATTGTTTGGTTGGCGGATCCATCGACATTGTGCTGAAATATCCATGTACTTGGAAAGTGTGACTAAGACAGAATATATGAAGCGTGAGCCACTCTTACAAATTACTTGAGCATGCTTTCACAAGTAGTTTTATATCACTGGAAGTAGATCTGATGGAAATTTATTTGTCAAGTAAGGTCATCTCATAATAATAGTAACCATCGAAAAGAAAAGGTGTTTTGGAAAAAAACGGTTCACACGCGAAAGCTTCATATATTATCTTCTCCCTCCATAAAATCTGATAACAATGATATAGAGTCATGCACATTATTTAAATGCAAATTATTGGTTAGATCACCTCAAATAATGACATTTTTCTTTAGGAACCAATTACTATTATATTCACCAAAAACTAACTTTAGACCATGTCATAAATTAGAAAAAATGGTTGGTAGGGGTATTTTTAGTCCCTTCCTTAGGCAAGGGACTATAGCTTTCAGGCAGCGGTCAACTCTCGTTGACCGCCTATTAACCAATGCTTTTTGAGATATTATTAGGTGCATTTTGGAGCCATTGTCTCATATTATGCCTTGTAATTTGCATTTCCAATCAAATTTTTATTATCATGATTTATTTTTAAAAATAAATTCATTTTCGTATTTATTAAATATTCTACTTCAAATTTTTGATTGTCTGCTAGCTCTCTGATGTGACTTAATTGGATTAGTGTATGAGATTTCTTTTTCCGAATTGCCAGTATTCAAAAATTAATTAATAATAAAAACAAATTTTTGAATGGTTGTTTCGGCAGACTAACATGTAGTCTACGTTGAAGTTGACATGCAGTCTACGTTGCAGTCGATGGAATGTCACTGTAGGGCAGGGTAGTCCACTTGCCAGGCTGCATGGTGCCATCGCTTCATGCTCCACCGCTTGGGACATGGACCTGCCACTACCATAAACCACAAGGGGGAATTTGATATCATTGGAAACAAGGGAGAATGATAGTTATTCAAATGATAACATAGACACAATTGCGCTGCACACGAACACGACTCGCACCCGAACACGGCTCGCGCCAGATACTGGAGCAACAGACCGGGATGGTGTAATGGCGGCTTCAATGCAACAAATAGGTAACTTTTCTCAATGTTAAAAACATAAATAAACAAGCATACCATTGTGAAAAAATTAATAACTAAAGCAGATGAAGCATACCTCTTTCTCAGGCGGGACCGATCTAGAACTGGCGAGGCCATAGTGGCACACGAACGCGATGGTCGTGGCACACGAATGGGGTGGTTGCCTTGCTGGTATCATTACTCCTATAAATTCACCCACAGCTCTGGAGCTCCCACTGGATACTGGAGTAGCAGACCGAGATGGTGTAATGGTGGCTTCAATGCAACCAGCCAGGTAACTTTTCTCAAAGTTAAAAAAAATTCCATACTTTATTCTCTTAGAAACATAAATAAACAGGCAAACCATCCTGTAAAAACTAATAAGTGAATGGGATAAGAAATGAACTTATTGTTAAAGGGCATCCTGCAAATTGGAGGCAGTGACCTAAATTTCTTTCTCAGTTGGAACTAATTCATAATTGGGGAGGTGATAGTGGCATTGGTCTTCATCCTCGACCAATTTCTAGTCATCAAGTTGTGGGTCTAGATGGTTGGTCGTTTGAGTGGAATTCTCCCTTACTGTAGATTTTGCTGTACTCATCGCACTCATCTGCCAATGCTATCAAATTCCCCATTACTTATAATTAAATTCAATAGAAATATTAAAGATCAACTAAGGGACAAAAATGGTAAGTTCAAGTTTTAAAGTTTGTGAAATAATTTCTTCATTTCTAAATTAGAATCCAATCTAAAAGATCAGGTTGCCTTGTTGGAAATGGATTTCTCTTGCATTTTGAATGTACAAGTAAGCAATTGCAAACCATTACAACTTCTCATATATTTTCCCTCGCACTCAATCCACTCTAACATTCAATCCATCTATTTATTGTCTGTTATGCATATGCACTCACACAACACCTCAGATGTCAGAAAAAAGAGAAAAAGGAAAGCTGAAGTGCAGCAATCCCACAGAAAAAGGAAAGTTGAAGTGAAACAATCCCACATATTCAAATCCTTAGCATGTAGCTATATAAACTTAATAAACACACTAACACAGACTGTAGAGCGCATCTGCATCGGTGGTAGAGCACCTCATGAGACATAAACCCATCAAGGTGGAGCAGACTGAACATAGCCCTATGCAAACATTGAATGCATTGTTTTTTCACTCGACTACAAGATCTGGCTGAGAACCATTGTGCTCATCGTTCGTTTCTATCACTGATCAAAATTCATAAAAAAGTTGTATTTCTGGTCCAAACTGTCCTGAAGATTCAAGGCGGGGAATAGACTAGACATGGACAATTCTATCATTTGGCCTCGAGAAAGAGAAGTGGCGATCTAGATGATATGTGGCAATTAGAGTTGAAACGTGTCTACAAGATGATGAAAACAACTATTGACAAGTTTTCATACTTTTATATAATTGTTAATAGTTTAAGTATTCGGAAAAGTTCTCGTCATTTTAAAAGTTCGCGTGAATATATGCTAAGTTAAAACTTCTCATCATTTAAAAAGTTCGCGTGAATATATGCTTCATTAAAGTATTTTTCATTCCAAATGCGTTTGGATTAACAAAGCCGATTCAACCAAAATTACCAATTGGCTTGATGTTTTTATCAATAAATTACCAATTAGCTTGATGTTTTTATCAATATAGATCTTTTACGAGCAAATCTATGTCAATGAAAATAAGAAGGCGAGGCAAGTTCCATAATGACTTCAAATTAAGACACGAGGAATAATAATTATTGGTGGAGATTCCAATCAGATGGATTCAAATATGTAAATAGCGTACACACAATAGCACATGGTTTGGATTTCACGGTCGGAGTACAACGTCTATTCCTCCAAATTTAATTGGTTTGTCTTTTCACATTCGTCCAACCAATCTGTAAAGCTGCGAAATTAAACGCAAATTAGAAAGAAAGAGAGTAGTGAAAACATAAATAACTATAACATGCAAAAATGTAAAATATAATGTTTAATTTCGGCTATAATATTAAACATTGAATGATGAATCGATAATTAAATATTTTTTCTTTATTTAAAGTAACAAATATAAATTTTAAATGATGAATAAAAAACTAAATATCTCTTTCATCGTGGAATGTAAAAATAATTTTTAATCTTTTCTTTGAACGATGAACTAATAGTTAAATATCTCTTTGATCATGGAGTGGACAAGTACATGGGCATTCTATATATTCTAAACAAAGTACCATTGGAACTTTCATACTTTGGTATGGAATAATGTTGTACAAGCAATAAAAACTCTAGGATTTGTGGTAAATAATGTTGTACAAGCAATAAAAACTCTAGGATTTGTGGTAAATAATGTTGTACACTCAATAATAACTCCAACTCCAGGATTTTAGGATTTGTGGTGCAATGAGAATAAACTGAACTAAGAGATGGGTGTGATATATTTTCGTCAAAGAAAGATAGCGTTCACTAATTTGGAGATGGGTGTGATATCTTTTCGTTAAAGCCGTTCACTAATTTGGATGGATTATAATTTTTGCACTAAAAAAGTATTGTTTTCTTTGCAATATAAGCAATCCTGAGAACTTTATGTTATTTCATTATGTACTTAAATCACATAGCAAGTTTAATACTTTTATATAACCATTCAACATCCATTTTGTTTTTAGATGTATTAACTAAAAAAAAAAAAATTGTTTTTTTGATGTATTAACTAAAAAAAAAAAGCAAGTTAGATTTATTATTACTAAAAACAATCAATACTAAATTTAAAATATAATGTTTTTTTATTTTAAATATAAATTTATAATAATGTGTATTTTTCTAATTATTTTTCATTTTATTATATTAAAATTATGTTATTTTACATATTTCAATATATTGAATTGTAAAATCTTGTCATATTAAATATCTTTATTATATTTTTCATTTTATTGTATTAAAATTATGTTATTTTACATATCTTAAAATACTGAATTGTAAAATCCATTTTGTAGGTTGTCATACTGAATGTCTTCTAAAATAATTGAAATAAGATGTATAAAAATTACAAAATCTCAGTATGCCAAAATAATATTAATTTTGTTATGCGAAAATAATATTAATATTAATTTTGTTATAGGAAGAATTAAAATCAAAGCTCAATGAGTTAGGCTATTAACTTTGTTATGCAAATAATTAAGAGCAAAGTTCAATGAATTAGGCAAGGACTAGTGCTTTGCAACTATTTCTCTTGTTTTATTATACAACTATTTATTATATGTTTCAGAAATAAACATAACCAATGAATTGGATAACTATGGTCTTGTTGGGTTTCATTGGAAAATTATGAAATGTTAACTATTAGTAAGTTATGTTTATGCTTTTGCCTTTTTTGATACTTTTCTAAGATCAACAAATCTAGATTGGCTCTTAATGAAAAAATTGGAAAATTGGATTTGCAAACTATACTTCTTGTATGATCTTGTATGCAATCTAATTTGTACAATTCATTTTATGTGGTATCTAAGTCAAATTTTTTTTTTTCTTAATTAACCTATAACATCTCGTTTTTACTTTTTAGGAGGTGCTACATTCTTTTAAATTCTAAATTGTAGCTTTAATTTCTCATGTTTTTGTTTGG
>ML800118.1:199093-215697 GCA_009831015.1 Picea engelmannii
GTGAGGGGGGGAGGGGAGGGTGAGGGTGCGGTTGGAAGAGGGGGAGGAAGGAGGGACGAGACGAGTAAAGGTTGGAGGGGTTAGGAGAGGGGGAACGGGATGGGTAGAGTTGTTCCTTGGATTAGATGGAGGGGCGAAGGGGTGGGCGAAATAAAGGCAACCAAACATAAGAGGAGGTTTGATTGGTAAATAGATGACTCTGTTCCAGACTTTTTGCTGCTTTTGCCAAATTGTTTGCCTCTGAGTTTTGAGCTCGCAAGATGTGGAAGAAGCTCAGGCTGATGAAGTTCTTCTTTAGAGAGTTTATTCCTGAGCATATACCTTTAAGAGGGCCTTTTGGCGAACTTTACCAACCTCGAAGCTCCTTTATGATTATTTCAGAGTCCCCCAAAACAGATAGAGTTTGAATGTTCCTCTCTTGTGCTAGCTTAAGTCCCATATAGATTGCGAGGATCTCTGCTATGTTATTAGTTACTTTCCCCATACCCCAGGAGTAATCAACTATTTTTTGTCACTCAGAATTGTAGATGACTCCCCCCGCATGTGCCACCCCTGTGTTGTTTATAATTATTAATAAGAAAAGAAATTGTATTTTTTATTTAAATTTTGTAAGATTTATTTTAAATTATTGAAAAAGTTTGGATAGCTTTAAACCTATTTATAATTTCAAAAACATGAATTTCTATTGTGTGTTTTTAATCATTGAGTTATTGGGGGTTGCACATGTATTTATGGTGGCTCTCAAAAATATAATGAAAGTTCTCTGGTACATTTCTTAAGACTATACGATAGACATGAAGGTGCCTAGGTGCTTCATTGGTACATTTCTTAAGACTATATGATAGACATGAAGGTGCCTAGGTTAGCTTCATTTCTAATGCAATTCATGGTTGCTGATTGAATCACAGTTTTGAATTACTAACACATTTTGCAGGTGTTTAATATTCTCATTAGTGAATTTTGTAATTTTGTGTTTGCTCTGTTTTCAGGAGATAAAATTTGACAAGGAATATTTGCATCGGGCACTAGTTGCAGAGTTAGAAGTAGTAATCAATGACAAGGGATCTGATATCGATGGCGGTAATAGCAAAGGCTCCAGAAAAGGGTTTTTAGTTGGTTGCTTCAAGAAAGTGGATGCCCCTGAAGTTTTACAAGTGCTTTCACGGTGAAGGGCATTGGTATAATTTGTTTTTGGTCAGATAACAAGTACATGCATGCGATTTGGCACTTTCTTCTTGGTGTTTGCTATATTTGATACTTGTCTGTGATCATATTTGAAGCCATCTATTATTCACCATCTTGAAATGCATTCACCCAATAAATGAAAAGATCATGAATGGTTGATATTGTCCAGTCATGGATCATGGGGCCTAATATCAACACAAGAAATATCCAATGCAATATTCAATAATAAATACATCAGAACATAACATATCTGAATTAACTAGAGAACCTGATTCCAATTTTAACATATCTGAATTAACTAGAGAACCTGATTCCAATTTTAGTTTTCTCCTAAATCTGTTGCTCTAATCACTGTTCACTCAAATTGACTATATATAATTTTAACTATATTATATTGCAATATTTGTGTGACGTTGGATTGAAGAATCTCTCTCAATACAATAATATTTATTTTTATCATTTTTTTATAATAGTAAATTGTTGATCTATATTCATTTTTTTATAATAGTAAATTGTTGATCTATATTGTTTTCATCAATTCTCATAGTTTTTTTTGTAAGTAAGCTTCTATATTAAATTTAATGGACAAAAATTTACATATATATGCATACATGGGAGGTTTTGTTGTTCCAATCCCATAGAGACCTGTGAGAGTCCCTGGGGCTCCATACCAAAAAAAACAAAAAAATGTTACCTACCCATGAGGGGAAACTAGGTCTTAACACTTAACAACCTAATCACCAGTTTGAAATAATAAAACCTATCCAATTCATATTTGACTATACTTATTTCTATATCTAAAATCCTAGATAGCATAATAATAAAGGGAAAAACAAAGAGCAAGATGTCACTGGTCATGTTGAACATGAGAGTTGGTAAGGTTCACAGTCTCCCAATGAGCAGCTGCAGCTAAGGTTTTAGTACCCGCATAGTTCCTCGCAGGAAGAACGAAGTTACCTCCTTGTCATCCGGTGAGCCAGGTAACCACTTCAATTGAATATGCATTATGGATATCCAAAGCTTCATGCCTACTCTTCAACTGGAAAAAATCATGCTCCTTGGAAAGCATACCAATGGCCTCCATGGTTTTGGTGTGTTAGTACGGCTCAAGGGTGCGGTAAAACTTTGAATTTTTGGTCCGGGTACATCCCAAATCAGAAATGAAACTCCCAACCTGAACCTCCACATCATCATTCTCTTGAAATTCCCTGATTTTGTGAACTTCGTCCTCAAGATCTTTCATTTTGGATTTGCCTACCTCTGGGACAAAGTCCTCATAGAATTCGGTTGCATCAATGGTAGTTTTTACTGCACGAGAGGGTTGCGCTGAGTGGGGATGGGAAGGTTTCCTTCCTCTTAGAGCCATTTCTAGTATGGAAAAAAGGAGAAATAAACTAGTTGCGAAATCAAGAACAGTGGAAGAGTGATCAGTATACCCAAGAAAGGTTGAACCTGAATCCCAACCCTTGCAGATCCAATTTAACATGCTCATAATCAGAGTAAAACCCCTTGGGTTAACCATAGAATCTTCCACGATTGAGATAATCATGAGGGGGAAGATGGTTTGCAATCGTGGGTTCTTCCTCTTCATTATGCAGTGGATGTCACTCCATGGCCGAATGACGTTGCCCACCTCCATTCCTAATGCTAGTTTTGTACCTAAATACCTCGCTAACAACATACACATCATGAACTGCAAGGTGTGAATGCGACAATCCTCTTCCTCCGCTTGATCATAATTACCTGCCATCTTGTGAGACCTTGAAAGGACCTCGATGTGAATAAGTGTATCGTCCAGAGCATTTTCCAATGTGATAGGTGTGGGATGTTGCTGGAAGCCCACAACCATTTGGCGTTATGTGAATTAAGAAGAACCCCATGACAAGCACCCCATTAGGGGACAATTCTCATAGATATTTGTTAGATTTAGGTAAAGAAAACAATAATCTATTTTTCAAAAAAATTTGTAGACAAAATCATCATAAACACATTAAACTTATACAGATTTGAACTTCAAAAATTCTGAGCATGTTGAATAGTTAGATCTGAACCAAAAATTAAATCTGAAGAAGTACAACAAATAGATCTAAAGCTTAAACAATTTTTGAGTGAGCAAAATACTCAGATCAGAACTAGAAATTAATTCTGATCATAAACAGTAGGTAGATCTGAATCATAAATAATTTATGAGTGAGTAAAATACTCAGATCTAAACCAGAACATGTGCAGGAGATAGATCTATATCATGAGGCAATTTTATGTTGTATCTAAACTGTATAAATCAGATCTAAACAATAGGTATAAAACTGAACATGCATAGTAGTTAGATCTAGGCTAAATAGACATTTATGAACATGAACAATGTATAGATCTAAACTAGACAGTGATATTAAAGCATGCTAATCAGAGATCTAAATGTAAGCAAGGCACAAGATCTGAAAACATTAACTTACCTCTTGATAACCTTACCTCTGTAAAAAAGAGAAGAGCATGGTACACCTGAGAGATAATAAGCCATTGAAGTATGCTCAGATAAGTCTATGTATCATGGATCTGCCTCAAGGTTCAGATCTCTATCAAGAGAAGTATAGGACTATCAAACCACCATGAAAAACCTCACACAAGCATTCCCAAAAACCCCACACAGCGAAAAACCCTCACACATAATATAAACTTCCAGTAGAAGGAGGGACGACTACCTGTAATGAAGGTCCAGCCACCTTGCTAGGGTGTCGCGACCTTCAAAAATCTCAGATCTAGGGGACGACAACCTTCAGGGCAAGAAGGGCAAGAATAAGAGCACTTCCAATAGAGATTTATTCACTTTCAACACCCACACAGCAGCAGAAAGTCATAGCAGGGACCTGGCATCTAAACAAAGGAGAAGCTGAATTGTTCTATCACAAAGGAGGCCGAGCTATTGTCACAAGGAGGCCGCGTTGCTATCACAAGGAGGCTGCAGTCCACATAGAGCAATCCACCACTTCTTTGAAGAGAAATGAATGAGTGAGAGTGAGTGTAGGGGGAGGGGTTCTTATTTATACTTTTAGGCAAGGGTTAGGGTAATAAAAAATATAATTAAAATAACATATTTAATTAATATAAATATGAATTAAATATATTATAATTAACATTAATTAAATATTTCTTATATTAACCCCTAAAACAAAAATACAAACCCCCAAACAAACTAAAGCTCAAAAACCAAGGGTGGGGGGTTTAGGAGAGGTTTACACATGTCCATATACTTCTCAAGGTGACGAATAAACTTTATCATCACTGCATATGGGATACATTCCTCATGTGGTCATGCTCGCCTTCAAGAATATCTCCTAGGTCCTGTGGACCATCCTGGAAGAGAGGAAGAGGATCACACGCCAACAATTACTTGATCAAGGACCAGGTTGCCCCAGAACATATCTGGGGTCTTATCCACCAAGGTACAAGACCAAGGATCAACCCATGCCTTATACATGGGTACCCTAGAACATCTCCAGGGTTCTGGGGTCTTATCCACCAAGGTACAAGACCAAGGATCAACCCATGCCTTATACATGGGTACCCTAGAACATCTCCAGGGGCCCTAGACATATCTAGGGACTTGAACTGTTTGGTACCAGGCCAAGAACCCCAGTCATCTATTGGGGGCCCTCTCAAGGGTCTTTATTGCTTGGTCCTAGACCAAGAACCCCAGTCATCTACTAAGGGGCCTCTCAAGGGTTTTTACTGCTTGGTCCTAGACCAAGAACCCTAGTTCTCTACTTGGGGCCCTGACTGTGGGTTCTAGATCTGTACTGAACAAGTCTGAAAGTAGCTTCCTAAGACACACTGCTTCTCTGCTAGCAACACTTGCAGTAATGTATTATGCTTCTACAATGCTCTGGGCTATGGAGCCCTGTTTCCTGCTGAACCAGGAAATCAATGTTGAACCCAAACTAAAGCAATATCCGGAAGTTCTCTTCCGATCCACTGTAATGCCCATCCAATCTGAATATGTAAATCCATGAAGCATTACACCTCCACTAGAAGTGTTTCTGAGACCATAAGCTATAATTCCCCGAACATATCTCAGAATATGCTTAACAACAACCATATGTATATGCTTTGGTTCACACATGAACTAGTTGAGGGCATTTACCGCATAACAAATGTCCGGTCTAGTATGTACGAGGTACATCAAAGACCCAATGATTTTTCGATATAAGATGGGGTCTTTTGGATCTGACCCTGTAACCTGATCTTGTAGTTACTTTAGGTTAGAGATCATTGGTGTGGTTATGGACTTACAGTCCAACATGCCAAGTCTGCGGAGCATATCAACTGTGTAATTTGCTCTTGTGAGAGAAGCATCTCACCTGGTTTCTGCCACACCTCTAAGCTCATAAAGTAATGTAAAAGACCCATGTTTTTCATTTCAATATCTGTTGAAGAGATCCTCTTAGTCTGAGCTATCAAGAAAATTTCCTGTCCTGTAAGGAACAGATCATCCTAAGACAACAGGATGATTTTGTACAATCTTTATATAAAGATTAGGATCTGCAATACTCTTGGTGAATCCAATATTATGTAGAGAGATTGTCAATACTTTAATACCAAGCTCTCGGAGCTTGTTATAATCTTTGGGATTCTTTCCCATGGATAGCCTTTTTCTTAACTTCAATGTGAAGAATAATTAGTCTTAACATCTATCTGGTGAAGGTTCCAAATTAAAACTGCGACAAGAGAGATAAAGATCTTGTTTGGAAGTAAGGATGTTGCCATACATAATCCCTTCTTTCTGAGAGAAGTCATAAGTCACAATTTTGACCTCAATACAACCATCTGTTGTACGCCATTTTTAGGTTACTACTGATTTGCCACGAGGTCTTGGAACTACTACCCATACATTATTCTTCAGATTTTATTCATATTCTTTTATCATAGCATCTTTCCACACTTGAATGTTTGGAGGATTCTTCAAATGTGGAGGGTTCTGAATCAATCACAAGATTCAATTTAGCTATAATGTTGGAGTACTTATCTGGTTTCTTGCTTTCTCTGAAAGTGCCCTTAGGTGATGAATGTTTTTCTGTTTCCTTTAGATTTCTTGGAACTAGGCTTTTAATAGGAATTTTCTCTAAAGGAAACTCGATAGAATCCCTTGACCCTACTAAGCTTCCAACTCTGTTGAAGGTCACGGTCTAACTCATATGCAAGGACTGCTCCCTCTGAGTCTCATAAAATGTCTGCCTCCCTGCATGTGTAAATTGGCTCCCTCTGAATTTATAAGATTCTATGGATCTGATTTGGTGTCATTATTTCTTCAAGATGTTCTTGGTGCCAGTACCAATTTCAATATGAAAGGTTGAGTCAATCTTCTTGAGCTCCTGTGCCAAGGATAATGGCTCAATTACAATTTTTTTTTTTTTTTTTAATATCAGTAGGGTTCCCAACACGAGGAAAAAATACCCCAACAATAAGATAATTTGATGGACTCCTTAAACAAGGAAAAATAACCCAAGGTTTCATGTTGTCTTTCATATCAGGGATAATAGACCAACATATTGCTGAGATTCCAAACCGAGGAGAAAATAAACCAATATGTGCTGAGATCACAACTTCCTTTGTTACATAACCAAAAAATACAAAAGAGATTCTGACAGTATTTCCTTAAGACACTGGATCATTAAAAAATGATAGGAAAGTAAACATAGCTCTTCTTGCTATATTTAGTAATCACAATTTCAGTGAAAGAAATAAAAAATGAAGCATACCTGAACTTACCTTGTACTTGCATTGGGATGATGACTCACATGTACTTTGCAGCCTGCTACCAACTGTAACTATCTGAGATGTTTTTACATGTAAAAGCAATTTCATATCCTCAAGAGATCAACCCACTGTCTGTTATACCACTTGATGTTGTCTATGAATTGTTGAAGTCACGCAAGAGAATTTTGAAAGGAAATCCATTAAGAATAAGGATTGTTATTAAGGATTTCCAAATGCAGAGGCATGGATAAGGACTTTGAAATGAATATCCATTCATTGTTCCAATGTAGTCTGATTCTCCACCTACTTAACTGAGTATGTGAAAACAATTTCAGTTTCCTTGTCCTTAGTAATATCAACAGTAAAGAAAGTGGATTAGTACAAACAGTAAATTTATGACACGATCAATTTACTACAGGATTTCAAAAAAAAAATGTATAGTAAAGAGGATCTGCACTTCCTCTCCAAATCCTCCTTTGTCAAAAACTTCCTGCAAAGAAGTTCAGGAATTTTGTCTTCCTAGAAATGAAGCTAATGAACTAGCACAAGGGAAACAACTGCAAGTACTAACTTAGCATATGAACCTTAGGTAATACTGAAAAGTTGAAACAAAAAGTCACACATAATTCTTTTCAGGGTTGAGGTGCTCTGAGCAACTTAATTTAGGGACTTTAGGTTATCTGTCTGATAATTGGAACATAGATTCTTCTCATCATACAAAAGTTTCGAGGTTCACCGAACACTGTTCATATTTGAAAAACAAACACCTGTTTAAAAGGGGAGGAGAATCTCCTACCAATATTGACAAAGCCTTGAGGGTGCCAAACAATTACTCAAGAGTTGAGACACATTATTGTCCTCTTGAGAAAGTAAACCATGAGGGTTCCTATTGAGTTACCAAGTCTGTTAAGTCATGCGCTTATACATCTATGCATTTTAGAAAAGTCATTTAAATGGATTCTAAAAACTTGTTTAAATAGTGCTCTTGTGGCCTAGGACTAATGAATTCAAAAACAAGGCCAATAACTCTATGTCAATGTTCCAGTTGATCCACAATGGAGAATAAAGTGGGTAAGTGAAGACAAGTTTCTCTTCCATCAAGAGTAGAAGAAATATACATAAATTGCCATAGCCTTTGAATGAAGATAATCTCCATCTGTCTATACAAATGCACAAATTCACTTGTAAAGATTTCAAATCTATTACAATCATGTCTGTTGTAAAGGAGCCAAGTTTCAACAAAACAAGGATCCTGGTTACGTTGTTTTGTAATTTGGGCTTGATAAATGAATGGTAAGTTACTCCTTGGAGAATAAATCTCTCTCTGATTTGAATGGAAAGAAAAGGGACAAAGTAAGATTGGAAATGAAGGCATACCATGTAACAAGAAGTCTTTCAATTTACACTTTAACCATGTCCAACCCACGCTTGACTAAAAGTAAGTTATTGGAATAACTACCACCTCTCACAGAACTAGATTTGATGTCAGAATCCGCTAATGCCTATAAAGTTGTAGAAAAAACTTGATGCTTCTGTCAAAGAATGGATCTTGTCAACAAAGTCCAGGCTCGGTTTATCTCCTTATCTAAGTGTAGGAGTCATATTGTAAACAGGGTAAGACAATCTTACTGCTGATCTAAAATGAACCCTAACATCAATGGATCTACGCAGGCTCAAGTATGCACTCCTTGAGCTCTTTTCAGGCCCTAAGCTCTGAAACCATGTTAGATTTAGGTAAAGAAAAAAAGAATCTATTTTTCAAAAAATTCTGTAGACAAAATCAGCATAAAGACATTAAACTTATACAGATCTGAACTTCAAAAATTCTGAGCATGACGAATAGTTAGATCTGAACCAAAAATTAAATCTGAACAAGTACAACAAATAGATCTAAAGATTAAACAATTTTTGAGTGAGCAAAATACTCAGATCAGAACTAGAAATTAATTCTGATCATAAACAGCAGGTAGATCTGAATCATAAATAATTTCTGAGTGAGTAAAATACTCAGATCTGAACCAGAACATGTGCAGGAGATAGATCTATATCATGAGGCAATTTTATGTTGTATCTAAACTATATAAATCAGATCTAAACAATAGGCATAAAGCTGAACATGCACAGTAGTTAGATCTAGGCTAAATAGACATTTCTGAACATGAACAATTTATAGATCTAAACTAGATAGTGATATTAAATCATGCTAATCAGAGATCTAAATGTAAGTAAGGCATAAGACCCGAAAACACTAACTTACCTCTTGATAACATTACCTCTGTAAAAAGGAGAAGAGCATGGTACACCTGAGAGATAATAAGCCACTGAAGTATGCTCAGATAAGTCTATGTATCATGGATTTGCCTCAAGGTTCAGATCCCTATCAAGAGAAGTATAGGACTGTCAAACCACCATGAAAAACCTCACACAAGCATTCCCAAAAACCCCACACAACAACAAACCCTCACACATAAAATAAACTGCTAGTAGAAGGAGGGACGACTACCTGTAATGAAGGTCCAACCACCTTGCTAGGGTGTTGCGGCCTTCAAAAATCTCAGATCTAGGGGACGACAACCTTCAGGGAGGGTTCCGCTGGCTATAGGAGAGGGCCATTTTGCAGCAGACAAGAAGGGAAACAACAAGAGCACTTCCAGCAGATATTTATTCACTCTCAACACCCACACAACAACAAAAAAGTCATAGCAAGGACCTGGCAGCTAAACAAAGGAGAAGTTGAACTGTTCTATCACAAAGGAGGCCGAGCTACTGTCACAAGGAGGCCGTGCTACTGTTACAAGGAGGCTGCAGTCCACATAGATAAATCCACCACTTCTTTGAAGATAAAGGAATGAGTGAGAGTGAGTGTAGGCGGAGGGGTTCTTATTTATACTTTTAGGCAAGGGTTAGGGTAATAAAAAATATAATTAAAATAATATATTTAATTAATATAAATATTAATTAAATATATTATAATTAACATTAATTAAATATTTCTTATATTAACCCCTAAAACAAAAATACAAACCCCCAAACAAAATCAAGCTCAAAAACCAAGGGTGGGGGGTTTAGGAGAGGTTTACACATGTCCATATACTTCTCAAGTTGACCAATAAACTTTATCATCACTGCATATGGGATACATCCCTCATGTGGTCATGCCCGCCTTCAAGAATCTCTCCTAGGTCCTGTGGACCATTCTTGAAGAGAGGAAGATGATCACACACCAACAATTACCTGATCAAGAACCAGGTTGCCCCAGAATATATCTGGGGTCTTATCCACCAAGGTACAAGACCAAAGATCAACCCATGCCTTAGAGATGGGTACCCTGGAACATCTCCAGGGGCCCTAGACATATCTAGGGACTTGAACTGCTTGGTCCCAGACCAAGAACCCCAGTCATCTATTGGGGGCCCTCTCAAGGGTCTTTATTGCTTGGTCCCAAACCAAGAACCCCATTCATCTACTGGGGGCCCTCTCAAAGGTCTTTACTGCTTGGTCCCAGACCAAGAACCCCAGTTGTCTACTGGGGGTCCTTACAAGGGTCTTTTGCTATGGCTCTAACTGCTTGGTCCCAGACCAAGAACCCCATGAGTGTACTAGGGGCCCTAGTCCACAACTAGGGTCTTAAGTCATCCTCCAGGAAGAATGGCTTTTGCAGCTGCATTAAATTCAACACTCCCTCTCAGCAAGAGAGGCATTCTCAGCTACACCAAGCTTGTCACGAAAGTACACAAAGTTTGTCAGGGACAGTGGCTTGGTCAAAATATATGCCATCTATTCTGCCATTAGAACATACTGAATACTGAGAATGTTCGTCTGTACCATGTCTCGGGCATAGTGATATATCATCTCAATGTGTTTCGACCTGTTGTGAAACACTGGATTCTCGGTGAGCTTTATACAACTCTGATTGTCACAATGAATGAATGTGGGTTCTAGCTCTGTATTGAACAAGTCTGAAAGTATCTTCCTAAGCCACGCCGCTTCTCTGCTAGCAACACTTGCAAAAATGTATTATGCTTATGCAGTGCTCTGGGCTATGGAGCCCTGTTTCCTGCTGGACCAAGAAATCAATGTTGAACCCAAACTGAAGCAATATCCGGAAGTGCTCTTCCGTTCCACTGTACTGCCCATCCAATCTGAATCTGTAAATCCATGAAGCATTACACCTCCACTGGAAGTGTATCTGAGACCATAAGCTATAGTTCCCCAAACATATCTCAGAATATGCTTAACAACAACCATATGTATATGCTTTGGTTCACACATGAACTAGATGAGGGCATTTACCAGATAACAAATGTCCGGTCTAATATGTACGAGGTACATCAATGACCCAATAATTTGTCGATATAAGATGGGGTCTTTTGGATCTGAACCTGTAACCTGGTCGTGTAGTTACTTTAGGTTAGAGATCATTGGTGTGGTTATGGACTTACTGTCCAACATGCCAAGTCTGTGGAGCATATGAACTGTGTAATTTTCTCTTGTGAGAGAAGCATCTCACCTGGTTTCTTCCACACCTCTAAGCTCAGAAAGTAATGTAAAAGACCCAAGTCTTTCATTTCAATATCTACTAAAGAGCTCCCTCTTAGTCTGAGCTGTCAAGAAAATTTCCTTTCCTTTAAGGAACATATCATCCTAAGACAACAGGATGATTTTGTACAATCTTTATATAAATATTAGGATCTGCAATACTCTTGGTGAATCCAATATTCTGTAAAGAGACTGTCAATACTTTCATACCAAGCTCTCGGAGCTTGTTATAATCTTTGGGATTCTTTCCCATGGATAACCTCTTCCTTAACTTCACTGTTAAGAATAATTAGTCTTAACATCTATCTGGTGAAGGTGCCAAATTAAAACTGTGACAAGAGAGATAAAGATCTTGTTTGGAAGTAAGGATCTTTCCATACATAATCCCTTCTTTTTGAGAGAAGTCACAAGTCATAATTTTAACCTCAATAAAACCATATGTTGTACGCCATTTTTAGGTTACTACTGATTTTCCATGAGGTCTTGGAACTACTACCCATACATTATTCTTCAGATTTTATTCATATTCTTCTATCATATCATCTTTCCACACTTGAATGTTTGGAGGCTTCTTCAAATGTGGAGGATTTTGAATCAATCAAAAGATTCAATTTAGCTATAATGTCGGAGTACTTATATGGTTTCTTGCTTTCTCTGAAAGTGCCCTTAGGTGATGAATGCTTTTCTGTTTCCTTTAGATTTTCCGGCACTAGGATTTTAATAGGAAATTTCTCTAAAGGAAACTTGATAGAATCCCTTGACCCTACTAATTTTCCAACTTTGTTGAAGGTCACGGTCTAACTCATATGCAGGGATTGCTCCCTCTGAGTCATAAAATGTCTGCCTCCCTGCATGTGTAAATTGGCTCCCTCTGAACCTATAAGATTCTATGGATCTGATCTGGTGTTATTATTTCTTCAAGATGTTCTTGGTGCCAGTACCAATTTCAATATGAAAGGTTGAGTCAACCTTCTTGAGCTCCTGTGCCAAGGATAATGGCTCAATTACAATCTTTTTTATTTTATTTTAAATATCAGTAGGGTTCGCAACACGAGGAAAAAATACCCCAACAATAAGATAATTTGATGGACTTCTTAAACAAGGAAAAATAACCCAAGGTTTCATGTTTTCCTGTCATATCAGGGATAATAGACCAACATATTTCCGAGTTTCCAAACCGAGGAGAAAAGAAACCAGTATGTGCTGAGATCACAACTTCTTTCATTACATAACCAAAAAATACAAAAGAGATTCTGACAGTATTTCCTTAAGACACCGGATCATTAAAAAATGACAGGAAGGTAAACATAGCTCTTCTTGCTATCTTCAGTAATCACAATTTCAGTGAAAGAAATAAAAAATGAAGCATACATGAACTTACCTTGAACTTGCATTGGGATGAGGACTCACATGTACTTTGCAGCCCGCTACCAACTGTAGCTATCTGAGATGTTTTTACATGTAAAAGTAATTTCATATCCTCAAGAGATCAACCCACTGTTTGTTATACCTCTTGATGTTGTCTATGACTTGATGAAGTCATGCAAGAGAATTTTGATAGGAAATCCATTAAGAATAAGGACTGTTATTAAGGATTTCCAAATGCAGAGGCAGGGATAAGGAATTTGAAATGAATATCCATTCATTGTTCCAATGGAGTCTGATTCTCCACCTACTTAACTGAGTATGTGAAAACAATTTCAATTTCCTTGTCCTTAGTAATATCAACAGTAAAGAAAGTGGATTAGTACAAACAATAAATTTATGACACGATCAATTTACTACAGGATTTCAAAAATAAAAAATGTATAGTAAAGAGGATCTGCATTTCCTCTCCAAATCCTCCTTTGTCAAAAGCTTCCTGCAAAGAGGTTCAGGAATTTTGTCTTCCTGGAAATGAAGCTTATGGACTAGCATAAGGGAAACATATGCAAGTACTAACTTAACATCTAAACCTTAGGTAATACTGAAAAGTTGAAACAGAAAGTCACACATAATTCTTTTCAGGGTTGAGGTGCTCTGAGCATCTTAATTTAGGGACTTTAGGTTATTTTTCTAATAATTAGAACAAAGATTTTGCTCATCATACAAAAGTTTTGAGGTTCACCGAAAACTGTTCAGATTTGAAAAACAAACACCTTTTTAAAAGGGGAGGAGAATCTCCTACCAATATTGACAAAGCCTTGAGGGTACCAAACAGTTACTCAAGAGTTGAGACACATTATTGTCCTCTTGAGAAAGTAAACTATGAGGGTTCCTATTGAGTTACCAAGTCTGTTAAGTCATGTGCTTATACATCTCTACATTTTAGAAAAGTCATTTAAATGGATTCTAAAAACTTGTTTCAATAGTGCTCTTGTGGCCTAGGACTAATGAATTAAAAAACAAGGCCAATAACTCTATGTCAATGTTCCAGTTGACCCACAATGGAGAATAAAGTAGGTAAGTGAAGACAAGTTTCTCTTCCATCAAGAGTAGCAGAAGGATACATAAATTTTCATAGCCTTTGAATGGAGATAATCTCCATCTGTCTATACAAATGCATAAATTCACGTGTAAAGATTTTAAATCTATTACAATCATGTCTGTTGTAAAGGAGCCAAGTTTCAACAAAACAAGGATCCTGGTTATGTTGTTTTGTAGTTTGGGCTTGATAAATGAATGGTAAATTACTCCTTGGAGAATAAATCTCTCTCTGATTTGGATGGAAAGAAAAGAGACAAAGTAAGATTGGAAATGAAGGCATACCTTGTAACAAGAAGTCTTTCAATTTACACTTTAACCATGTCCAACCCACGCTTGACTAAAATTAAGTTATTGGAATAACTACCACCTCTCACAGAACCAAATTTGATGTCGGAATCCACTAATGCCTGTAAAGTTGCAGAAGAACTTGATGCTTTTGTCAAATATTGGATCTTGTCAACAAAGTTCAGGCCATGTTTATCTCCTTGTCTAAGTGTAGGAGTCATATTGTAAACAGGGTAAGACAATCTTACTGCTGATCTAAAATGAACCCTAACAACAATGTATCTACACAGGCTCAAGTATGCAATCCTTGAGCTCTTTTCACGCCCTAAGCTCTGAAACCATGTTAGATTTAGGTAAAGAAAACAAGAATCTATTTTTCAAAAATTCTGTAGACAAAATCAGCATAAACACATTAAACTTATACAGATCTGAACTTCAAAAATTTTGAGCATGTTGAATAGTTAGATCTGAACCAAAAATTAAATCTGAACAAGCACAACAAATAGATCTAAAAATTAAACAATTTTTGAGTGAGCAAAATACTCAGATCAGAAATAGAAATTAATTTTGATCATAAACAGTAGGTACTTCCGAATCATAAATAATTTCTGAGTGAGTAAAATACTCAGATTTGAACCAGAACATGTGCAGGAGATAGATCTATATCATGAGGCAATTTTATGTTGTATCTAAACTATATAAATCAGATCTAAATAATAGGTATAAAAATGAACATGCACAGTAGTTAGATCTAGGCTAAATAGACATTTATGAACCTGAACAATTTATAGATCTAAACTAGACAATGATATTAAAGCATGCTAATCAGAGATGTAAATGTAAGCAATGCACAAGACTTGAAAACATTAACTTACCTTCGTAAAAAAGAGAAGATCATGGTACATCTGAGAGATAATAAGCCACTGAAGTATGCTCAGATAAGTCTATGTATCATGGATATGCCTCAAGGTTCAGATCTCTATCAAGAGAAGTATAGGATTGTCAAACCACCATGAAAAACCTCACACAAGCATTCCCAAAAACCCCACACAACAACAAACCCTCACACATAAAATAAACTGTTAGTAGAAGGAGGGACGACTGCCTATAATGAAGGTACAACCACCTTGCTAGGGTGTCGCGGCCTTCAAAAATCTCAGATCTAGGGGACGACAGCCTTCAAGGAGGGTTCCGCTAGCTATAGGAGAGGGCTAGTTTGCAACAGACAAGAAGGGTAGCAACAATAGTATTTCCAACATAGATTTATTCACTCTCAACACCCACACAACAACATAAAAGTCATAGCAGGGACCTAGAAGCTAAACAAAGGAGAAGCTGAATTGTTCTATCACAAAGGAGGCCGAGCTACTGTTACAAGGAGGTCACACTACTGTCACAAGGAGGGTGCAGTCCACATAGATCAATCCACCACTTATTTGAAGAGAAAGGAATGAGTGAGAGTGAGTGTAGGGGGAGGGGTTCTTATTTATACTTTTAGGCAAGGGTTAGGGTAATAAAAAATATAATTAAAATATAATTAAAATAACATATTTAATTAATATAAATATGAATTAAATATATTATAATTAACATTAATTAAATATTTCTTATATTAACCCCTAAAACAAAAATACAAACCCCCAAACAAACTCAAGCTCAAAAACCAGGGGTGGGGGGTTTAGGAGAGGTTTACACATGTCCATATACTTCTCAACGTGACCAATAAACTTTATCATTACCGCATATGGGATACATCCCTCATGTGGTCATGCCCACCTTCAAGAATCTCTCCTAGGTCTTGTGGACCATCCTGGAAGAGAGGAAGAGGATCACACACCAACAATTACCTGATCAAGAACCAGGTTTCCCCAGAACATATCTGGGGTCTTATCCACTAAGGTACAATACCAAGGATCAACCCATGCCTTAGACATGGGTACCCTGGAACATCTCCAGGGGCCCTAGACATATCTAGGGACTTGACCTGCTTGGTCCCAGACCAAGAACCCCAGTCATCTATTGCGGGCCCTCTCAAGGGTCTTTATTGCTTGGTCCCAGACCAAGAACCCCAGTCATTTACTAGGGTCCCTCTCAAAGGTCTTTACTGCTTGGTCCCAAACCAAGAACACCAATTGTCTACTGGGGGCCCTTACAAGGGTCTTTTACCATGGCTCTGACTGCTTGGTCCCATACCAAAAACCCTAAGAGTATACTGGGGTCCTAGTCTACAACTAGGATCTTAAACCATCCTCCAGAAAGAATGGCTCTTGCAACTGCATTAAATTCAACAATATTAAAGTGGTTTATAAAGTGAATTGATTTATGCTAAAAATATATTTTCTTTCATTTTTAAAATTATATATATATATATATATATA
>ML800118.1:230486-242540 GCA_009831015.1 Picea engelmannii
AATTACCGACATGGTTAATCCTCAATGGGGATTAACCTAATAATAAAAATAATAATAATGACATGATTAATCCACAATGGGGATTTAATCCAATAACAAAATAATAAGAATGCTCTTCGCAGTTACATTATTTCAACAGTTTAGGAGAGGTTTACACATGTCCATATACTTCTCAAGTTGACCAATAAACTTTATCATCACTGCATATGGGATACATCCCTCATGTGGTCATGCTCACCTTCAAGAATCTCTCCTAGGTCCTATGGACCATCCTGGAAGAGAGGAAGAAGATCACAGCAACAATTACCTGATCAGGAACTAGGTTGCCCCAAAACATATTTGGGGTCTTATCCACCAAGGTACATGACCAAGGATCAACCCATTCCTTAGACATGGGTACCCTGGAACATCTCCAGGGGCTCTAGACATATCTAGGGACTTGAACTGCTTGGTACCAGACCAAGAACCCCAGTGATCTATTGGGGGCCCTCTCAAGGGTCTTTATTGCTTGGTCCCAGACCAGGAACCCCAGTCATCTACTGGGGGGGCCTCTCAAGGGTCTTTACTGCTTGGTCCCAGACCAAGAACCCCAATTGTCTACTGGGGGCCCTTACAAGGGTTTTTTTCCATGGATCTAACTGCTTGGTCCCAGACTAAGAACCCCATGAGTGTACTGGGGGCCCTAGTCGACAACTAGGGTCTTAAGTCATCCTCCAGGGAGAATGGCTCTTGCAGCTGCATTAAATTCAACACCCCCTCTCAGCAAGAGAGGCATTCTCAGCTACACCAAGCTTGTCACAAAAGTACACAAAGTTTGTTAGGGACAATGGCTTGGTCAAAATATCTTTCGTCTGTTCTGCCGTCAGAACATACTGAATACGGAGAATGTTCTTCTGTACCATGTCCCAGACATAGTGATATCTCATCTCAATGTGTTTCGACCTGTCGTGAAACACTGGATTCTCGGTGAGCTTTATACAACTCTAATTGTCACAGTGAATGACTATGGGTTCTAGCTCTGTATTGAACAAGTCTGAAAGTAGCTTCCTAAGCCACACTGCTTCTCTGCTAGCAACACTTGCAACAATGTATTATGCTTCTGCAGTGCTCTGGGCTATGGAGCCCTATTTCCTACTGGACCAGGAAATCAATGTTGAATCCAAACTGAAGCAATATCCAGAAGTTCTCTTCCGATCCATTGTACTGCCCATCCAATCTGAATCTGTAAATCCATGAAGCATTACACCTCCATTGGAAGTGTATCTGAGACCATAAGCTATAGTTCCTCGAACATATCTCAGAATATGATTAACAACAACCATATGTATATTCTTTGGTTCACACATGAACTGGTTGAGGGCATTTACTACATAACAAATGTCCGGTCTAATATGTACGAGGTACATCAATGACCCAATGATTTGTCGATATAAGATGGGGTCTTCTGGATCTGAACCTATAATCTGATATTGTAGTCACTTTAGGTTAGAGATCATTGGTGTGGTTATGGACTTACAGTCCAACATGCCAAGTCTATGGAGCATATCAACTACGTAATTTGCTCTTGTGAGAGAAGCATCTCACCTGGTTTCTGCCACACCTCTAAGCTCAGAAAGTAATGTAAAAGACCCAAGTCTTTCATTTCAATATCTGTTGAAGAGCTCCCTCTTAGTTTGAGCTGTCAAGAAAATTTCCTTTCCTGTAAGGAACAGATCATCCTAAGACAACAGGATGATTTTGTACAATCTTTATATAAAGATTAGGATCTGTAATACTCTTGGTGAATCCAATATTCTGTAGAGAGACTGTCAATACTTTCATACCAAGATCTCGGAGCTTGTTATAATCTTTGGGATTCTTTCCCATGGATAACCTCTTTCTTAACTTCACTGTTAAGAATAATTAGTCTTAACATCTGTTTGGTGAAGGTTCCAAATTAAAACTGCGACAAGAGAGATAAAGATCCTGTTTGAAAGTAAGGATCTTTCCATACATAATCCCTTCTTTCTGAGAGAAGTCACAAGTCACAATTTAAACCTCAATACAACCATCTGTTGTACGCCATTTTTAGGTTACTACTGATTTGCCACGAGGTCTTGGAACTACTACCCATACATTATTCTTCAAATTTTATTCATATTCTTCTATCATATCATCTTTCCACACTTGAATGTTTGGAGGCTTCTTCAAATGTGGAGGATTCTGAATCAATCACAAGATTCAATTTAGCTATAATGTCAGAGTACTTATCTGGTTTCTTGCTTTCTCTGAAAGTGCCCTTAGGTGATGAATTCTTTTATGTTTCCTTTAGATTTCCTGGCACTAGGATTTTAATAGGAAATTTCTCTAAAGGAAACTCAATATAATCCCTTGACCCTACTAATTTTCCAACTCTGTTGAAGGTCACGGTCTAACTCATATGCAGGGACTGTTTCCTCTGAGTCATAAAATGTTTGCCTCATTGCATGTGTAAATTGGCTCCCTCTGAACCTATAAGATTCTATGGATCTGATCTGGTGTCATTATTTCTTCAAGATGTTCTTGGTGTCAGTACCAATTTCAATATGAAAGGTTGTGTCAGCCTTCTTGAGCTCCCGTGCCAAGAATAATGGCTCAATTACAATTTTTATTTTTATTTTTTAAATATCAGTAGGGTTCGCAACACGAGGAAAAAATACCCCACCAATAAGATAATTTGATGGACTTCTTAAACAAGGAAAAATAACCCAAGGTTTCATGTTGTCTTTCATATCAGGGATAATAGACCAACATATTGTTGAGTTTCCAAACTGAGGAGAAAAGAAACCAATATGTGCTGAGATCACAACTTCCTTGGTTACATAACCAAAAAATACAAAAAAGATTCTGACAGTATTTCCTTAAGACACTGGATCATTAAAAAATGACAGGAAGGTAAACATAACTCTTCTTGTTATCTTCAGTAATCACAATTTCAGTGAAAGAAATAAAAAATGAAGCATACCTGAACTTACCTTGAACTTGCATTGGGATGAGGACTCACATGTACTTTGCAGCCTGCTACCGACTGTAGCTATCTGAGATGTTTTTACATGTAAAAGTAATTTCACATCCTCAAGAGATCAACCCACTATTTGTTATACCACTTGATGTTGTCTATGAATTGATGAAGTCATGCAAGAGAATTTTGATAGGAAATCCATTCAGAATAAGGACTGTTATTAAGGATTTCCAAATGCAGAGGCACGGATAAGGACTTTGAAATGAATATCCATTCATTGTTCCAATGGAGTCTGATTCTCCACCTACTTAACTGAGTATGTGAAAACAATTTCAATTTCCTTGTCCTTAGTAATATCAACAGTAAAGAAAGTGGATCTTCATTTCCTCTCCAAATCCTCCTTTGTCAAAAACTTCTTGCAAAGAAGTTCAAGAATTTTGTCTTCCTGGAAATGAAGCTTATGAACTAGCATAAGGGAAATAGATGCAAGTACTAACTTAGCACATGAACCTTAGGTAATACTGAAAAGTTGAAACAGAAAGTCACACATAATTCTTTTCAAGGTTGAGGTGCTCTGAGCATCTTAATTTAGGGACTTTAGGTTATCTGTCTGATAATTAGAACAAAGATTTTGCTCATCATACAAAATTTTTGAGGTTCACCGAAAACTATTCAGATTTGAAAAACAAACACCTTTTTAAAAGGGGAGGAGAATCTCCTACCAATATTGACAAAGCCTTGAGGGTACCAAACAATTACTCAAGAGTTGAGACACATTATTGTCCTCTTGAGAAAGTAAACCATGAGGGTTCCTATTGAGTTACCATGTCTGTTAAGTCATGCGCTTATACATCTCTACATTTTAGAAAAGTCATTTAAATGGATTCTAAAAACTTGTTTCAGTAGTGCTCTTGTGGCCTAGGACTAATGAATTCAAAAACAAGGCCAATAATTCCATGTCAATGTTCTAGTTGATCCACAATGGAAAATAAAGTGGGTAAGTGAAGACAAGTTTCTCTTCCATCAAGAGTAGCAGAAGGATACATAAATTGCCATAGCCTTTGAATGAAGATAATCTCCATCTGTCTATACAAATGCATAAATTCACTTGTAAAGATCTTAAATCTATTACAATCATGTATGTTGTAAAGGAGCCAAGTTTCAACAAAACAAGGATCCTGGTTATGTTGTTTTGTAATTTGGGCTTGATAAATGAATGGTAAGTTACTCCTTGGAGAATAAATCTCTCTCCGATTTGAATGGACAGAAAAGGGACAAAGTAAGATTGGAAATGAAGGCATACCTTGTAACAAGAAGTCTTTCAATTTACACTTAACCATGTCCAACCCATGCTTGACTAAAAGTAAGTTATTGGAATAACTACCACCTCTCACAGAACCAGATTTGATGTCAGAATCCACTAATGCTTTTAAAGTTGTAGAAGAACTTGATGCTTCTGTCAAATATTGGATCTTGTCAACAAAGTTCAGGCCCTGTTTATCTCCTTGTCTAAGTGTAGGAGTCATATTGTAAACAGGGTAAGACAATCTTACTGCTGATCTAAAATGAACCCTAACAACAATGGATCTACGCAGGCTCAAGTATGCACTCCTTGAGCTCTTTTCATGCCCTAAGCTCTGAAACCATGTTAGATTTAGGTAAAAAAAACAAGAATCTATTTTTCAAAAAATTCTGTAGACAAAATCAACATAAACACATTAAACTTATACAGATCTGAATTTCAAAAATTCTGAGCATGTTGAATAGTTAGATCTGAACCAAAAATTAAATCTGAACAAGTACAACAAATAGATCTAAAGCTTAAGCAATTTTTGAGTGAGAAAAATACTCAGATCAGAACTAGAAATTAATTCTGATCATAAACAATAGGTAGATCTGAATCATAAATAATTTCTGAGTAAGTAAAATACTCAGATCTGAACCAGAACATGTGCAGGAGATAGATCTATATCATGAGGCAATTTTATGTTGTATCTAAACTGTATAAATTAGATCTAAACAATAGGTATAAAAATGAACATGCACAGTAGTTAGATCTAGGCTAAATAGACATTTATGAACATGAACAATTTATAGATCTAAACTAGACAATGATATGAAAGCATGCTAATCAGAGATGTAAATGTAAGCAAGGCACAAGACGTGAAAACATTAACTTACCTCTGTAAAAAGGAGAAGATCATGGTACACCTGAGAGATAATAAGCCACTGAAGTATGCTCAGATAAGTCTATGTATCATGGATCTGCCTCAAGGTTCAGATCTCTATCAAGAGAAGTATAGGACTGTCAAACCACCATGAAAAACCTCACACAAGCATTCCCAAAAACCCCACACAACAACAAACCTTCACACATAAAATAAACTGTCAGTAGAAGGAGGGACGATTGCCTGTAATGAAGGTACAACCACCTTGCTAAGGTGTCGCGGCCTTAAAAAATATCAGATCTAGGGGACGACAACCTTCAGGGAGGGTTCCGCTGGCTATAGGAGAGGGCCAGTTTGCAGTAGACAAGAAGGGCAGCAACAAGAGCACTTCCAATAGAGATTTATTCACTCTTAACACCCACATAGCAGCATAAAAGTCATAGCAGGGACCTGGCAGCTAAACAAAGGAGAAGTTGAATTGTTCTATCACAAAGGAGGCCGAGCTACTGTCACAAGGAGGTCATGCTACTGTCACAAGGAGGCTGCAGTCCACATAGAGCAATCCACCACTTCTTTGAATAGAAAGGAATGAGTGAGAGTGAGTGTAGAGGGAGGGGTTCTTATTTATACTTTTAGGCAAGGGTTAGGGTAATAAAGAATATAATCGAAATATAATTAAAATAACATGTTTAATTAATATAAATATTAATTAAATATATTATAATTAACATTAATTAAATATTTCTTATATTAACCCCTAAAACAAAAATACAAACCCCCAAACAAACTCAAGCTCAAAAACCAAGGGTGGGGGGTTTAGGAGAGGTTTACACATGTCCATATACTTCTCAAGGTGACCAATAAACTTTATCACCACTGCATATGGAATACATCCCTCATGTGGTCATGCCCGCCTTCAAGAATCTCTTCTAGGTCCTATGGACCATCCTGGAAGAGAGGAAGAGAATCACACACCAACAATTACCTAATCAAGGACCAGGTTTTCCCATAACATATCTGGGGTCTTATCCACCAAGGTACAAGACCAAGGATCAACCCATGCCTTAGACATGGGTACCCTAAAACATCTCTAGGGGTCCTAGACATATCTAGGGATTTGACTTGCTTAGTCCCAGACCAAGAACCCCAGTCATCTATTGGAGGCCCTCTCAAGGGTCTTTACTGCTTGGTCCCAGACCAAGAACCCCAGTCATCTACTGGGGGCCCTCTCAAGGGTCTTTACTGCTTGGTCCCAAACCAAGAACCCCAGTTGTCTACTGGGGGCCCTTACAAGGGTCTTTTGCCATGCCTTAGACATGGGTACCCTAAAACATCTCCAGGGGTCCTAGACATATCTAGGGATTTGACTTGCTTAGTCCCAAACCAAGAACCCCAGTCATCTATTGGGGGCCCTCTCAAGGATCTTTACTGCTTGGTCTCAGACCAAGAACCCCAGGAGTGTACTGGGGGCCCTAGTCCACAACTAAGGTCTTAAGCCATCCTCCAGGGACAATGGCTCTTGCAACTGCATTAAATTCAATAATATTAAAGTGGTTTATAAAGTGAATTGATTTATGCTAAAAATATATTTTCTTCCATTTTTAAAATTATATATATATAATGCTAGATTGAATAATCCCTCTTAATACAATAATATTATTTTTATCACTTTTTCTATAATAATACATTATTCATTTATATCATTTTCATCAATTTCTAATATCTAATAGATATTAAAGTGGTTTATATTTCAATTGATTTATGTTAAAAATATTTTTTCTAATAGATATTAAAGTGGCTTATATTTCAATTGATTTATGTTAAAAATATTTTTTCTAATAGATATTAAAGTGGCTTATATTTCAATTGATTTATGTTAAAAATATTTCAATTAATTTATATTATTTTTTCAATTTTTAAAGTTAACAAATTCATTAATTTTTTATTATTTTCTTTAAATTCAAACAAAATGATTTAAATTTATATTTATATTTAAGTAAAAAAAATTCAATTTTTAAAATTAACAAATTTATTAATTTTTTATTATTTTCTTTAAATTCAAACAAAATGATTTATATTATATTTAAGTAAATATAATTTTAGATACCATGGTTGACCATTAAACTACTAAATAAATAAATAATTAAACAAAATGATTTATATTATATTTAAGTAAATATAATTTTAGATACCATGGTTGACCATTAAACTACTAAATAAATAAATAATTAAACAAAATGATTTATATTATATTTAAGTAAATATAATTTTAGATACCATGGTTGACCATTAAACTACTAAATAAATAAATAATTATTTTGATTAATTCTTTTTTTCCTTAAAAAAGTAACGATGAAACCCCAATAGGGCTAAAAACCTGGCTAAAGAGCCACACAAAAAGGTACAATATAGGTCTCAAAAACCCAGACATCAACCGAAGCATAAAATCAGAAAAAAGTAGTCTACATCAACAGAGAAAAAAATCAATGTCGTTATCCCAAAGAAACTTTCGTGGTCGGACGACTAGGTCAAAGCGATATAAGACTCTCACACCAACATCACCAGATATCAGAAGCACCAAGAAACCCACGAGACAACAAAAAAGTAGCGGTCAAAAGGATGCATGCCCAAAAGAAGGACATCAAAGTGTTGACCATAGATCAATCAACACCACACTCCCAAACTAAGGACCTCAAAGTTAAGTCCCCACCACCAAACATATGAGAACAAGGCGTTGGCACCCCACACGAAACCTGATCTGAATATACATCGAACCCTGAATGTGCCACCCTGAATGTGCCAGCAAGAACCAGAGAAAATAAACGAAAACTGCAGAAGGTGAACCCCCAAAACCCTTGCCGAGAGAAGGCATCTAAGAAGACTTCCAAAGATAACCCAAATGCGGAACATACCAGATTTGAGCATCATACCAACCTCTCAAGAATATGAGAGGGTCCAAAAACTATGAACCTGGCTGCAAAAAGTCTGAACTCGGCATTCAAACTTGGAAACCAAACACAAAGCCAAGGGTATGCATCAAACCCTGACACCAACCCCAAGATTTGAGAGAGAAAACCAATGGAGACACCACAAAAGCCTGGAAGAGAAAGAGAAACCCTACAATGATAGCGTTGGTAGCCCAAAATGGAGGATTAATACTGCCATGGAACCCTCGCGAACAAATCGCAGAGACAAAAGGGTGGGCTCAGAAAAAAGGTAGATCGCGAGCACCGAGACCCGTCCACCACCAACAGAAAACCAGATCCGGGCAGAAGAAGCACGATCGGAGCATACACAAGAGATCCCAGGGAGGCACGAACATCACAACCACCAGAAGATACGCACCAGCAATCAACAAACCCACGGCCTTCACTAAAACACGTCACCAGAAGAGGGAGGATGAAATGGGTGAGCCACCTCTGGAGGAATGCACAGGAGAAGAGGAAACGTGCATCACCTGCGCCCGGAGCCGGCGAAAAAATCACAGAGATGTGTGAGTCTGCAGCTAGGGTTTTCCCTAGCCACAGACCCGCTCTTAGCTTCACCTCCAATGTGAATTATTTTGATTAATCTTTATCAACTTCACTTTTCACAACCAAGTTCCCTATCACCAACCACTTTGTTCTAATAATACGATAAAATAATGTTTTTTAAATATTTAAAAAAAAAATCTATATCAAAGTGAAATGAAGGAAGTAGAGATGAAATTTAATTTAATGATCATACAATATTTTGGTCGAAAAACTCAACAAGCTCGACATAATTTATATATCATTAATTTGCATAATTTCAGACAAACTTCTTACTTTCAACATTGTCTCTTTTCCCAATTGCAGGTTACATTCTCCATGTTTTGTAGTCTGGTTGTTCTCTTACTCTTTTAGTCGAGACTTCACAAAAAAATTATTATCCTGAATGAAATATCTATCAAATTGGGTGACTTCCCCATAATCCATGGTGCTCTCTTCTCCTTGTAAAATTGATTTCTCAGACATGAAATTCTTGCCAACAATGGAAACATCATTTTCTAAGGTATCCTCATTATTGTTCTCTTGTTGGTGATCCATTACATCTTGTTTCTTTCTTTTTGATTTCCTCGGTGGGGCTTACTGACACAAATGATTTACATAATGTAATGTATTTTTGTTGTTTGGGAGACCAGACCGTTGAAAATCCTGAAGTTGATTTGCTTCGAAAAACAATGGTTTGATGAAATTAAATCCACAAGTATTTGCACCATGTTTTTGTTCATTGTTTGCATATTTAATGTTTATCTTTGAATGTTCTAAATGGTATGACTCCTTTCAATCAACTAATTAATGATGATCAATCACCAACAACAATCAGAAAAACAGAATGGGGGGACAAAATTGCAAATCTTTCAACATTCAATCATCCATGGTTTCCATTGATTGTCTCAGAGGAGGTTTCAACTGTTTCATTTTTAAAGTACATTTCTCATATTGTAAACGATCTTGATATTTATGTCCCTTGCTCATTCCTTTACATGGATCTGGCCTTTTGGTTTTGATTGGATCGACCATTGTTATTTGGATAGATTACTGGTGATCCTTGATCATTTAGCTTGTCCACTCAATGCATGGATTTTCAATGGCCTGGAGAGTAGATTTGTAATGAATACTTACTTTCTTGTAATCTTTTGAATCATTGTACAAAGATTCTTTTGGCTTCTTTCTTTCATACTATGTGCAGTAGCATCAACAAATTTGTTTTTCAAGCTACCATTTTAGTACATTGGACTATGGTAAGAGGATAAAAGGTTTTCAATTATGTTAGCATATAATGTTTTATGTGCATCTTATCTTGGATTTATGAAAGGAATTTTGCTTCCACAATTTTGTTCTGATCTCCAATTTTTGTGTTGTAAGTAGTGGTTGGAGCCACCCTCACTTTCAACGGTCATGTAAAAGACTAGGATAAGCCTTTGGAGAATATCTCTGAACACAATTCATATCCAGGGAATATTGCAATCCACAATGCAATACGCATTAGACAATTTACATTGTTAATATAAAAATACCATTCAAGGACAATCATTATAGAAATTATAAAATGGGTTTGCTATAGCATTAGAAAATTTACAAAATTTAGTAATTGAAAATTATTTGTAAAGTTGAATGATTTGTACAATTTTTTTGATAATATTTTAATTATTTTGCAAAAACAACTTCTACACAGTAGAAATGCATACATTAATGATAGTTTTAGACCCCAAATTTAAGTGTTTTACTATTATGGTGTTCTAAATATTAGGCTACACAAATCTTGGTTGTCTTTTTCAAATGTTTTACTATTATGGTTAAGAACATGTGTTTCCTCGTCAGAGATGACAGATTCAAATCCATAGGGGGGTAGGGTATTATACCTCTGTAGATTTTAGTAGTCAAATAGCTCCACGGAGGGGGTCCCTTGTCCCACAAACAAGGGGGTCTCATATACCAATTTGGTGTTTGGCTTGGTCGTGACCTTAAAAATAGATTATTAGTAATAATAAAAATATTAAATATTAGACTACACAAATTTTGAGTGTCTTTTTAAAATGTTTTACTATTATGTGTATATGAAATAACAATTATATATTCTTATATTATAAGATATTGAAATATTTTTTATCACTATAAAATCACCTTTATTTCATAAACTAATTTTGTTGAATTAACAACATTCAAAACTTTAACTAACAATAATATCCATATTCTCTTTATGCCTCAAGAAAGCTATTGTAACAAGTTATAGTATGCTTGTATGTTTTCAAGTTTCCCAATTTTAACTTGTTAGAGCGTGTTTGTATGTTTATAAGTGTCCAATTTCACTATGGGATTGAAAAGATCCCATTGCAACTTCTTACTTTATATTTGTATTATGCATGTTTATGAAAGACCTAGTTTCTCTTTAGGACTTAAAAATGTTTCAGTACAACTTTTAACTCTAGTTTTGTATGCTTCTTGATTGTTCATATATGTTTATTAACTCCCATGTTTTCTTTAGAAAAAAAATGGTTTCCTGAAACATGGGTTATCCAAAGAAATTTGGTTTTTGGTTTCTTGTAACATCATATCTCACGCCCAATTAGTATAAGCAATGTAACAGCTGGCAACCATAACTTAGTAAAAAAACAACGTTGGCAAGCATAACTTATTGTATACAAAATGTCCTAGTGTGACTAAACTTTCAATCATTATTCTCATTGAATCATTCATGTGTTGTCCCTTTTTACAAATTGAAGTCAATCTCATGGAACCATATCTATATGTGTTTAAATAGAGACTATTTGTTTTTGGCATAAATATCTTTGTTTCTAGATTTGTAACTTGGCTTGTCATGGAATTAAAGATTTTCATTATATTTGTAATGTGTCATGGAATCAAATATTTTTATTTCAAAATTTTATAAATTGTCTTAGAATTAAATAGTGTATTTTTTTCTTTTCCATATTTGTAATTTGTATTGGAATTATATACTTTTAATTTTTAATTTAAAATTTGTAATTCGCCTTAAAATTAGATATGTCATATTTGTAATTTGTATTGAAATTAAATATCTTTATTTTCAAATTTATTCTAGAATTATATATTTTTATATAAAACTAAATTTATTTTATTAATATATCAATGTTTCTATATTTTTTAATACATAAAAAATATGGTAATTATGTAACACTTCTTTTAAAGTTTTTTCATAGACAAATAGATTTTTAAAGTTAACTAAGTATTACCTTACCTTTCATAAGATTCGATAAATGAAATTGATTTCTTCATCGTCATCTTATCTTAACAACCAAATATTATTTTATAAATTTTTAATCCATGAATGTAGATATTATTATTAATTTTTTTTCACCAAAACAGATTATTTTTAAATTCCATCATTATTATGAACATATTC
>ML800118.1:242889-266481 GCA_009831015.1 Picea engelmannii
TTTTTTTTTTTAATTAATTTTTTTTTCCATTCTTTTTTATAATTTTTTTAGGAACTTGTCTAAATTTTTTTGTAACTTTAAGCTTGAAAAAATAAGAAATTAATCTACTTATAGAAACATGTTTCAATTCATATGTTGATTTTATGGTTTCGACTCACATAGATATTAGCTGTCAAGGCCACGATTTTAAGCAAGTTATAATGTTGACCTCTAAGAAAAGGGGGTGCTACTGACAGCACGACTTTTAGTTTTGGTGTTGAATTTAAGGTTTTTGTTCGAAATGGTATTGGTTGTCAAGATCGTGATTTCAATCAAGTTGTAATTTTAACCTAAAAAAAAAGAGGGTGATGTTGTGAGCACCACCTCTTGTTTCATGGTCGATTTTAAGGTTTTTATTTGTAACTTTATAGATGACGATTGCAAATTTTGTAATTTTAACTCTGAAAAAAATGAGTGCTACTAGTAGCACCATTTTTTGAAATTGGGGTAAAAATAGCCCCTAAATGCGACCTCTAAAAAAACGAGAAATCTGAAGAGTTCTCGTTAAGTTGGTAACTACGTTGTCAAAAGAAAAGGCTTGAAATGCACTTACCATATCAATGGACCGAGACTCAAGTAGAGAAAACTCACGAGGGGTCCCTAATTCCAAGATTTGGGGAAGTTGTTGAGCTCAATAGGTGGGCATCTCATTGGTTTACCATCTCAAGATTCTAAAAGTCAGGTGCCTATAATCGATTAAGAAAGAAGTAGTTGCTTGCTACTATGAATGAATGCACTAGTTGGAAAGAGAAGTGACCATTTAGGGCTCACGGGGAAGTGATTTAGTTCATAACAAAACGAATGAAAGGGTATCGCCTTAGTAGAAAAAGAAGAAAGAGTAATTTAGTTGGATTTCCCTAAATTGGTTTCTCTTGGTGAAAATCCTTATTATTCAGTAGCAATAACAAGTCCCACAATAATAGGAGTTTTAGACTTAAGTGATGTAAATTATGATGGCCATGTTCCAACAACTAATCATCACCCATTAGAAAACCCTATAGTGGATCCAACAACAGTCACCACTACAACAACTCAATCTAACTACAACCATCCCCATTGCCAAACAATGTTTCACACTAGACAAAAGGGTTTTTATCCCTAAGTTTGACAAAGCTCTAAATGGAAACAATCTTGACTTTCAAATTTATAATATGAAAGTCTACTTCAAAACTCAACTCACATTGAATAACACTTAGAATATCCCTATAACTAACATACATAAGGATGAGCATATCCTTATATGGTGGTAGACACACGCCTATCACCTTGCAACCTACATCAAAAACTCTAATTAGCATTTGGAATATTTTCAAACATGTCATTTGCAATCAATTTTGCTCATCATATTATAAAGATGTAATGTTGACATAGGGGTTTCAATTAAGTGATATTCCTATATATGAGTCCAATAGTTCATCTTAGACTTCAACATAGTCTCCATCAAACTTGAGTAAGGGATTTTGAAGATAACCCCTGAATCAATTTCATTTATGGTTTTCTTTTCCACATAAGAAATGAACTAGAAATCTTCAAAGTCCCTTCATTGGATCACGACTTTCAACTAGGTTTTAATATCAAATCTAAGGCTAATCATCCCACCCAATAGCTTCCATAGCCCTCGTAGAAAAAGGACTTCACTTATTCTCTGTCAACCACCAATGGTTTTAACTTTTGCTTCAAAGACATTTAGTCTCACTAGCCAAAGGTAGTGAAAATATTACTCTTATAGTAGTGGTATGGGTGTTTTGATGATGAATGTTGTTCCTTACAAGCTAAAAAGGACGAAGTTTTTCTAGCCAAATCGTAGCAAGTAATTGAAGAACCCACCCCTAAGAAATGGTCATAGGAACCTAAGTTCCATGATCCCAACTCCCTCCAATATTTTTTTGGTCCTCTTGGTCAAGCATTGCATTGATCTTGAGTGAGAATATATGTTCACCCACACTTTTTAGATTGGATAAAAACATAAACAATGGTAACTAAAAGAACCTGTTTCCTTAGTTGTTGGTTAACTCACTCTAGCCGTCAACTATAGTACATCCACAACCATATCATATGAATGGGTGAAGGAAGAAAGTTCATCCACACCTATTAAATGTAGGTATGTTGTCACTTTTTCAATTATATATTTCATTGGTTCAATTAACTATGATGTTACACCATTGGGCTATAACACAAATTTCATTAATTTGGACTAATAAGTAAGAATCTAAATTAAGAAACTATGAATTTTGATTTCAAAAGTGTGAATATTATTGTTTTTTAAGTGCAAAATTGTTTAGGGCCCTAACATCCCTAACCCCTCAAGTAGATACAATAATATGTTTTTCTATGTAATAAAGGTCGTCATTAGTAAATAAAGCCCATGTAATAATGTGAACACGTTTAATGTAAGAAAACTTACTAGAAGGTTCCGCCTCTATAAAGTTCTTCCTCTAAAATGTTCTCAATAATATAGAAATAATATATATAGAGGTAGAAAGCATTGAAAATCTTGTCTTGTTCAATCATTTTGTACTTGAGCTCTGCTATGTTGGAGGTTTCCCCCTCGAAGAGGCAAGTGAACATTGTTTTCAAGATAATAAATGTATCATCTTTTGGATCCATAGTGTCATCGTTCTTACTGTTTCATTTCTTTCTACTAATTATTGTGATAATAGTTGTGCTATAGCTTTGCATATTTTCTTCTGGAACCTTACAAGTGGTGTCAGAGCTCTTTCCTCTATAGATTTTTAGAAAAAAAAAAATCAAGCTAGAGACATTTGTTGATGTCTATAAAGCATAGTGATTTGTCATTAAGCGGGTAAAACTATGGTTGGGGAAGAATACATGCAGGAACTACACATGATTTCACCTTATTGGAAAACCATGTAACCCATGTTGGTACCCCTTCGAATAGTACCTTATTAGACAACATTTGTACATAGACTTTCACTTCCATGTACCCTCTGGTATATCAGGAGTTTTATAGGTATCATGAAACTAGTTGAAGCTTAGCCATTCGATTTTCTGATTGGTATAGTGGCACCGAGAACAAAACTCAGGAAGAATACTCTCATGTACATGGGTAATCGGGTAATACAACTAAGAGTACGATTAAACCTCCTTAGTTAGATCCCTGAGATATTGGGTCGAGTACTACTATTGGACCCTGCAAGTATATAAGAGAGCTATAGCACAGGGAACTCCCTTATCCTTAGGAACCCTAAAAACCCTAACCCTTTCTACCACAATAGAGTAGAACACAAACAGTGTTGAAATTTTGCACATCTAGTCTGGGCAACCCTGCTTCATGAATCCATGCTGTGAAATTCCTACATAATATTGACTATTAATAATTTGGCCATTTTGTCATTGCAATGTTATTTAGAAAAGAGTATAACTCCACAGAAGTTAAAAAAAAAGGTATAGTGGTCCCACCGACACCCTTATTTTGGACATATCCCACTAGATTCCTCTCTTTTCGCTGAATATAGTGCCACCCCTCTCATAAATACTTTTTTTGTGGACCCAACCACCCTCTCCATCACCCTTATTTGGGACCTATCTCACTAGATTCCTCTTTTTTCATTGACCGCAGTGATACCACTCTCTCATAAGCCCTTTTGTGTGGACCCACCAGCCATTTTCTTACCCTCCTATATCCCTAATGGAAACCTACAACCAATACTTTGAAAACCGCATCACTTCTCGAGACAAGTCCTTGAACCACCTTGAAAATGAATTCAAAGCATCTCAAGCCCAAAACAATCACAATTTCACTCAAGTTACTTTCGACATTGCTACCATAAAATCCAAGCTCACTACACTTGAAGACCTCTTTTTCGATATGAAATCCCTAATCACATGGGTTCATCAATTCAAGGGTCCTATTTTCTCTGAACAACCTTCACACCAAGAGGGCGTTGACTCATCCCACTCCATGGTATTTCATTTTAACCCCCTTGTTTGTGACCTGCGTTTTCCTAAATTCGAAGTGAATAAATTTGATGGCTTGGACCCCACGGCTTGGCTCATTCAAATGGAACATTATTTCTCATTGCATGGCATCACTGATGAGTTAATCAAAATTTGTGTCGGTGTCCTCTATTTGGATCCAAAATGCTAGTAATGGTGGAAATGGCATAAAAATTCACATTGAGGTTATATTGCTTAGACCCAATTTGTTGCATACCTTTATGAACACTTTGACGTAAACACTCATCATTTGAGTCATTTGACCAAGCTTAAATAGTCTAGTAGAGTTGAAGACTACATCACCACTTTTGAGAAATTGGATTTGTGAACTGAAGGCATGTCAGACACCTTCTTCCGTGAATTATTTATTAATGGCCTCAAGGATGAAATCCAAGATCGCGTCCTAATGGCTCACCCCCAACCTAAATTGAAGCCAGTCACTGAGGCAAGGAAGAACAACAGGTAGTCACTACTCAAATAAAAAAGCCATCATTTTTTCCACGTTCCCACCCCACCAATCCATCTCCTCCTTCCCCTCCTCTTAAGGTCTAGAAATTAACCCGGGTGGAAATGGTTGAATGCCAACTTAAGGGTCTTTGCTACAACTGTGATGAAAAATACTTTTCGAGGCATAAATGTGAGGAGAAAAATATTTTTATGGCCATTTATACATATGACATTGATGTTTCCCCTCCCAAAGCATTGCTCCAAGTCGATGATATCAACCCACCCTCTAATCCATAGAAGGTTGAACCTCTCATCTCTTTTCATGCTCTCATCAGTATCTCAACTCCCTAAATCCTTAAGTTAATTATCTATATCAAGCATTGGAAATTCATTATCCTCATCGACAATGTAACACTCATAATTTTATCCATCGTTGAATTTCTCAAGTGACCCATTGTTATATACATGCAGTCGATAACTTTCAAATCATGATTGCTAATGAAAGTTCCATGAAATGTGGGGGTCGTTGTGAAAATGCGCGCCTACAAATTGGTGATCATAATATGAAATCCCACATGTTTTCTATTGAAATGAGTGGTTGTGACATTGTTTTGGTTGTTGAATGGTTACACATGCTAGGCCTCATCATCATGGAATTCAAGGAATTATACATGAACTTCCAACAGGATGGAAATCGCTACAAGTTCCAAGGAATCATGACAAGTTCCCACGATATTGTTAGTTCACAGTGAATAGAAAGAATCCTCAAAAAGGATCATTCTGGCATTATTACCTAGTTCCATGCCATTCAAGCAGTTGAGACTCCCTCCCCCACTGTTCATCTTGACACACAACATATCCTCTCCAGAAAACAATCCATTTTTTATAAACCCCAAGGACTCTTACCCTCCCATGGCCTTAGTGATCATTTTGTTCCACTTGTACCTGGTAGTCTTCCTCCCAATGTTCACCCTTATCATCACCTATTTGCTCAAAAAAATGAAATTGAGAAAATTGTTCAAGAATTGTTAGTTGTGGGTTCCATCCTCCCTAGTACAAACCTTTATTCCTCTTTCATGGTCATGGTACTCAATAAATAAGGTACTTGGCACATGTGCCCTGATTTTAGATATCTCAACAAAACTACCATCAAAGAGAAATTTCCCATTCCTATCATCGATGACCTTTTGGATGACCTGACTGGTGCTCAAATATTTACCAAACTTGATCTTCATTCATGATACCACCATATACATATGAAGGAGATTGATATTCCCAATACTTCCTTTCATACTCATGAAGGCAATTATGAGTTCTTGGTCATTCCCTTCGGCCTATGTAATGCACCCTCCACTTTCCAAAGTCTCGTGAATCATGTCTTTTGCCCCTTCCTCCATCATTTTGTATTGGTTTTCTTTTATGATATTCATATTTATAGTAAAATTTGGCAAGCCCATATTGCCCATGTGGATCAAGTATTACACTTACTTTCTTAGCATCAACTCTTTCTCAAATAGTATAAATATGCCTTTGGCCCTTCTAATTTAGAATACCCGGGCCATATTATTGGTAAGGATGGTGTCTGTGTGGATCCTAATAAAATAGAAGCTATGAAGGAATGTTTCCGCCCTAAAGCTCTTAAAAATTTGTGAGGTTTGCTTGGTTTAACTGGATATTATCGAAAGTTTGTCCAGAATTATGGAAAAATTGCATTGCCACTCACTACCCTCATTAAGAAGAATGCTTTCAATTGAAATATGGTTGCTAATCAATCCTTACAATCTTTGAAAGAGGCTATGTGTATGAATCTAGTAATGACACTGCTATAATGCACAAATACTTTTGTTTGGAGTGTGACGCCTCTGGGAAAGGCATTGGGGTAGTTCTCATGCAAGAAGGTAGACCATTGGCCTTTACTCGTACACAACTTTCTGAGAGACACTTGGGAAAATCCACCTATGAAAACGAAATATTGACCATTTTACATGCGGTGGATATCTAGCATCCTTACTTGCTTGGAAAATTCTTCCAAATTAAAATTGATAATCTTAGCCTCAAACATTTTCTAGAACAAAGGATCTCATCCCTTGAGCAACAAAAGTGGTTGACCAAAATGTTTGGCTATGATTATGAGATCATTTACAATAAGGGAAAAGAGAATGTGGTTGTTGATTCTCTTTCTAGGAAATATGAAGAAGGGTCCCTCTTTTCACTCTCATTCATTGTAGTTGATTGGATAAAGGAAGTTCTCCATGAATGGTTCCAAGATCCCAAAATATCTAGCCTGATCCAACAATTGCAACAATACACTAATGCATCTCCACGTTACACTTGGAAAAATGAGGAGCTTCGCTATAAAGGTCATTTTTATTTGAGAAATAAATCCCACTTTAAATCCAATGTGCTCTTTGAACTCCATTCTTCACGAACAATAGGGAAATATGGCTTTCATAAAACATATTAATGGATCAAACGATCCATTTTCTGGGAAGGCATGAAGCAAGACATATCCACTTTTGTGGATGAATGTGATACTTGCCAATGGAATAAGGGAGAAACAAATGAAACTCCACGAACACTACAACCTCTCCCTATTCCACCTACTATATGAACCAATATCTCTATGGACTTAATCATCGATTCGATTTACCCAAATCTGGAAACAAATAAAAAATCATGGTTGTGGTTGAACACTTTTCCAAATATGCTCATTTTTGTGCCCTCCAACACCCATTTAAGGCCTCCAAAATGACTCAAGTTTTCATGGACAATATATTCAAACTCCTTGGAATTCCCTAATCTATTATCTCCAACCGTGATCCAACTTTCACAATCAACTTATGGAAAGAATTATTCAGGCTCCAGGGCACCAGGGATAATTTTCAGGATGGAAATTTATATTAAAATGTAGAAACGTGGGCTAATCTTACTAGTCCTTAATATGCATAATGTAAAATGTTTGGCAATAGTTTTGTAAAAATATTCAAATTTCTAAGGATTTTATACAGTTTCTATAAAATTTTGGCGATTTTTAAGGTAAGATAATTTTATTCTATAGAATTTGGGCGAATCATTTTTAGAAAAAATGGAAATTGACAAATCTTTTTTGGGTAAACAAATATGGAAAATTAGCCCATTGGAGAAATTTAGCCTGCATCTCAACACTTCCTATCATCCCCAGACTGATAGTCAAACTAAATCTATCAACAAGTGCTTGGAAGTATATTTTTGATGTTTCACATCCGAACGACAATCTCAATGGGTTCAGTGGTGACCACTAGTTGAATGGAAGTACAATAAATCTTACCATGGCGCCATTGGCATGAATCCCTTTGAGGCAGTCTATGGTCAAAATCCACCCTCTGTATTATCTTACCTGCCTATTGTCTCCAAGGTTCAGGAGGTGGATATAACCCTTACAATCCAAGATGACATTCTATGCACCCTTGAAGAGAATTTGGTCATAGCTCAGAATTGAATGAAGCAACAAGTTGATCAATGTTGTTTCAAATTCCATTTTGATGAAGAGGATCGGGTGTTTCTTTTCCTACAACCATATAAGAAAAATTCCCTCAAAGAAGATCACTACCAAAAACTTGCTCTAAATTTTTATAACCCTTATACAATCATCATGCGCATAGGGCTCATGGATTACAAGTTATCCCTTCCTAATCACTCTAAGCTCCATTCAATTTTTCATTTTTCTTGCTTAAAAAAATGATTGGAACAGAGTGCTAGGTTCAAACTAGTCTCCCTAAATTGGATGAAGAAGGTTCCATTTGGTTGCAGCCATAATGAGTCTCGGATTAGCATGAGCTTCGACTCTATCAACACACAATTCATGAAGTTTTAGTACAGTGGAAGGATACACAACTCGAGGATGCCACATGGGAGTTGATCGCCATTTTGCAACAATTCCTACATATCAATCCTTGAGGACAAGGTTGTTCTTTAAGGGGGAGGGCATGTTAGGGTCCTAACCTCCCTAACCCCTCAAGTAGATAGAATAATATTGTTTTTATGTAATAATGGTTGTCATTAGTAAATAAGGTGTTAACACTTGAATTTGATAAGAACAAAATGACAACCTCACAGGGATACAAATCCCCCTGCATTTTTATAGAGGTGGTAATCCTCTCCGTTTCAAGATTTTCTTGGAATTTTAGATTTTCAAAATAATATAGGACTTTGAGAAAGTCTGTCGTGATATTCAAAGAAATATAAACATTGCAATAAAAATAAATAAAATTGTTTTTTAAAGAGAGTTACTTAGAGATTACTATGAACCTCACACATCACATATTTGAAAAAGATAAGAAAAATCTCCTCACATCCATCATAGTTAAACTAAATATTTCTGATCACATAAAATAAAATAAGATGGTCTGCACACATAAGAGAAATTTAATAGAGTAAACACAAGTGGATCTCAAATAAATAAAATGATAGATCAATCTCAAATATTTTATACTCAAAACTCATAGTTATAAAACACCATCAAAACTGATCCCAAAATAGTTCTCTTGGGATTTCTGAAAAATATAGAGTCTGTTACAAAGCATTGAAATTTAAATGTGTTTGTCCTTAAGACTGGGATTGGGGCTCCCACATACCATAAATAAAATATAAACAAGAAGTAAGTTGTGTTGAGAATATGGTGGGCGATGAGAAAGCAACAAGACCTGGAAAGAAGACAGGAAGGAGTTATCAGATTTCGGTTAAACCTTTCTAGTCAAAGAAGCGGAGTAACTGGATGAAAAATTGATAAAGAAAGCAAGATGTGATTAACATAAACTTACTATGATGGTCTCTCTCTCATTCACTTGCTTGTTTTTGTCCCTTTATTTTTCTCATTGACAGTTATAGGAACCGTCTCAATTGTTGCTTCTTGGCCTTCTTTAGTTAATTTATCAATTACCTTTTTAAACTAATATTCAATGTAATTTTTCATTGGTGCAACATTTATTTCATGCCTGATTTTGATATTGAATAATTCTCTCAAGTCATGAGAAATGTCATGTATTTCCTCCTCAATATCTTGATTTTTCACAGAATAATCAACCAACCAATTATCTATCTCTTCTTCATTATATTCAATTATGCCATAAAATTTCTTAGTTGATAACCCTTTTAATATCTCCACTTGTTAATCAAATTGTTGCTTTGTCATAAACATTAAATTGAGAGTTCACTAAGGATTTTGTACCTCATCAATGCTTCCTGCCAGATCTATCTATGTAATTCTTTTGAACAATTCTTCTCTTTTTACTATGTTTTCGTTGCATGCTTGGACAATGTTATTCAAATTCTTGATATTTTCTTTCAAACAAGCATTCAGTTGTTTAATTCGACTTGGAGAAGGTAGATAATCTTATCTTCTTTTCAATTGTATCATGTTTGAGACTTTTATTCCAAATGGAAAGGCAACATCAGCGTAGAAACCTTCTTCATTATTTAAATTAACTTGAAGATACTCATGAAAAGCATGTGCCCTTGAACCGAAAGAAACAATATTTTTTGATACCTCCCATGCTTTTTTTATCAGTGACATTATATTTTTAATGTTTTTCTCTACATAACTTCAAATTGTTGTAAGTAAACTAGAAGATCTTTTTAACTTAATAGCATGTGTAGTTGGTTTAACCATTGACAAAGGACTTGCCAGGATTGGAAGAGGCATCAAGACATTTTCCAATTCTTTGATCCTTTCCTTTAATTTAGCATTTTCATCTTCTAAACCATAAATAGAATCGTCAAGAGCATCCTTGATTTCCCTATCGATTTTGAAAATTTGGGACGGTCACATGTCCTTCAGGTCAACCTCTGAGTGTGACTTTCCCTTTTTATTCTTCTGGTCACTTCTTTCTACAATCAAATTTTTAGACTCTTTATAAAAAATATCACTTTGAAAAGTGAAGGATTCTTCTTCACTAAAAGTCTCATTTCCAATGACTTCCAATAAATAATTTTGTCGAGCCATATTTTCTGGTTGTTCCATTGTGGGAAATAATTTCTCAATATCTACTTCTAGTTCGATGCCATCCAAAGAAAATCTTTGGATGTCATTTTCTATAAGATTATCCTCTTCCTCTTGCACTAAATTTTTCATTTTCTTTCTCACGAGGAGCTTATGTGAACTCTCAATTTTCCCAGGGGGAGGATTCTTCTCTCCCCCTCCACTTGAACTACTATTGACAACCTTTTTGACTGGGTGGGCCATTGGAGCATTTCTTCGGGATGTGGTATTCTTGGGAGTAACAACTAGAGATTGAGCACTTCTTTCACTTGGACCTTTTCCCCTTTGCTTATGAAAATCATAACTATTGATTAATGTTTCTAGGTCACCAACATCGTGTATAGGAGTACTTTGGATGTTACCTTCTTCTTCTTCATTCAAGATAGTATGAATGAAATAGTTACTAAATCCCACTAAAAGCATATGTCCCACAAAGATTTTGTTTGAATCAAAACCTTTGATCTTTTCAACATACTTTAAATTCACATTGTTGAAATTATTTTCAAACTCATCAATTTTATTTATATTTTTGAACATGAACTCTCCAATCTTCCATGGCATGGGAATAATTTTTTTTCTCCTTTTTTCATGAAAAAAATGTAGCCAAAAGTTATATTTCCTTGTCATCTCTGTAATAAATAGTTTGTCATATACATGATATAGAAGAAAAGAAGGATTTTATTTTGAGTAGAATATCCTTATGACATTGTGATTCTCCATTTGTTCTATTGTTCCTTTTTTCTTTAAGAATATGGTTAGCTTGGTCAGATATCCTTGAAGTATTTTCGCCCAACAACAGCCTTTTGAAGACTGGAACAAAATAATTATAAACTTCATAGAAATACAGAGCAGTCGTATGTCTCCATAGTGCCCAATATCAAAATCTAACTGGATCTATTTCACGATTCACCCTCTTACTTATGGTTAAGTTTGGGAATTGACAACAATGCACAATAGAAAATATCAGATAAAAAGCCATAAATAATTTTCTGTCCTTTTTATAATGTGATAGCTGGGAGGAGATTTCGATAGAAATCAGTGTTCCCCAGTCAAATATGAAATTTTCTTGCACTGTAAAGTACGTAATATATAAAATCACGCGAGAGATGGACGTAGTTCTTTCCTGACCTATCAATCTGGTAAACAACCATGCAATTTCTCGATAGGGGTTTTTAAAAGACTCAACCTAGATTCTGGTTATATATTCTTTGATAGATTCAGGATTCTCCAAATATTCAGGTAGGAGGTCAAGCCCATTGTTATGTTTCTTCAAAAATTCTATGCAATATTCACCTTTAAAAGTAAGCATCGGCTCTGAAAGCTTTAACATCTTGCGAAAAACTTGTGGTGAAAGAGAAATCAGAGAATGATCCTGGAGCTGTATAATTATTTGACTTGGCATGTACTTGTCCACACACCATGCAACAAGTTCTTTGCAATCAAAAACCTTAGGAACAAACCCAGCATGAGTGATTCAATATGCCCAAATTACGTCTTTCTGTGCAAGAGGAGAGGAATAATATGAATATGTTCTTGACAATTGGAAGTTCTGGTCTTCACAACCAAATATATTTAAAGGATCACCATAAAATTGTTGTATAGTTGATGTTTCCATAGGTTGATAGGACTATTTATTCAACTAGATAATAACCTCAAATAAATCCTTTCAGAGAGATGATGATTATTTAATCCCTTGGAAAATGGAGATTTAATGCAATTTAATGAGTAATTCATTGAGCCTTTCATCATTAATGACGATATTTTCGAAGCCTTCACAAAAATTGTTAGCATTAAACAACACTTAATGCATATTGGGAAAAGCAACAAAATGGCAGGGATGAACAAGAGAGAGTTTGAATATGGATATTTTCATGAACCCCCCAACCCGGGAACCCACAAACCCACGGTTATGGATGATAAAAAATATGCTAAGTGTAGAAAGGTGGTCGGTCGGACTTGCATACAAAAGGAATAAAATACTTTTGGGCTTCGCACCCATGATAAATATGATGGTCAAAATGTAGATCATGGAGCCTAGGGTGTAAAGTGAAGGTCATGGAACCTGGAGGATGAGGGATTGAACCCGCGAACCTGTGCAGTTGAAAAATGGATAAGTGTAGCAGTGGACTTATGACATGGGAAAGTGGATGGAGTTGAAGTTTCGCCAACCCGCCAACTTGTTGATCATTGAAATATGACTAAGTATAGTAACTAGAAAGGGAGAAGAAAGGTTAAAAGAAGGAGGGAAAAAAGGGGAGGTGTAGAATAGGGAAAATAAATGGAAAAAAGAATTTGGGAAGATAGAATGGGGAAGGAAAACCCAAAAAAAGAAATGATCTCAACAACTGGCTCCAACTGTGGGATGATAACCCCCTATGGGTTGTCAAGAATCCAGAATCTTCATGACTAGATGCTTCCATCCATTGGGATATGGAGTCAAAAGGTAAGGATATACAAACTAAGTAAATGAAAAATTATATACAAGGAAATGAGAAAATTTCAGGTGAAGAAACCTTTCAAATGTTGCCCATTAATAGGAAGCATTACATTTTACCCTTCATATATTTGAGAATATAAGAATTAAAACCCATGATATTTTCAATGATATATGGTCCAACCCAAAGTGCTTCGAATTTTGTGTGTATCGATGGTTTTTCCTTAGATTTGTTTCAGAGTAACACAAGTTCACCCTTTTGAAAATTCTTTATGGTTGCATTCTGATCAAAATATATTTTGATACTTTGTTGTCTCTGAGAATTATTTTTCAATGCTTTACTTCGTTCTTCCTCCAATTTCAATAATTGGTTCACTCTCTTTTGCATAGGTGAACTATCTTTTGCATCCTCTGTATTAAATAAAAAAGTCAAGGCCTTTAGCTCGAGGCTAATTGGAATTTTTTCTTCTTTTCCATAAACCAATGTGTACAGAGACATCCCAGTGCCATCTTTCATGGTCATTTTGCTCGCCCACAAAGCATCAGTCAACTTCAAATGCCAATTCCTTTGGTTCTTATCAATAGTTTTCTTCAATATCTGAATGAGTGTCTTATTAGTGGATTCTGCAAGACCATTCCCTTGTGGATAATAATTTGACGAGTGCCCCATAACAAACTCATATTCTCCACAAAATTCTGTAAATTTTGAGGCAATGAAAATCGATCCATTGTCAGTGATGAATTTTTCTGGGACACTGAACCTTGAAAAAACATTATCTTTGAGAAACTTAATCAACTCTTCAGAATCAACCCTTTTTAATTCCATTGCTTTAGACCACTTTGTAAAATAATCTATAGCGGTGAGGATATACGTATGTCCTTTGCTTGAATTTGGATTTATTGGACCAACAACATCGAGTCCCCATTAGGAAAATGGTTGTTCTACAGATACAGGTCGTAATGGCATTGCATATTTTTTCATTTTCTCTGAAAATTGTTGTCAAGATACACATTTCCTTATGGTATCATATGAGTCTTTAAAAACTGATGGCCAATAAAACCTGTCTCTTATTATCTTATGGGCAGTGGCGGTAGGCGCAAAATTTCCACCGCATATACCTTCATGGAATTCTTTCATCAATTCTGGAGCTTTCCTTTCATCAACACATCTCAACAATATACCATCATAATTCCTCCTGAACAATATATAAGAAATCAACACATATTGACTCAACTTCATCTTCAATGTTCTTCGCTCTTTAGGGTTCATGGTGACTGGAAATTTTCCAGAACTCAATTAGAATACAATATCTCTATACCACTCTGAATCTTCCATGGGTTCTCTTACTGAGATTGAAATCACTCCATCCAAAGAATCACTATTTGCAATGAGATTACATAAACCTTGTCCTTTAACTACCTTTAAAGGTTTAATTTCAATATCATATTCTTGAATCTCCGCTAGCCAGTTTGCCCATTTTCCTTCTCTCAATTGTTGATTTAAAAACATCTTCACGGGAGAGGATGGAACATACGCAATGCCATGAGAATTTAGTATGTAAGTCTGAAAGTGTGCCATCTCTTTCACAAGAGATAGGGCTTGCTTCTCCAATTCTGAATATCTCAATTCATAATCATGAAGGGTCTTTCTCATGAAGCTAATTGGCAATTCTTCACCCTTGGAATTCCTCAGAGTAAAAATATATGCAACAATGGTTTATGTAGAGAACGAATAAATGATGAAGTCTCTTTGAAAATATGGGCTAATGAGTACTGGAGCTATAGTGATTTCTTTTTTGATATTATTAAAATCTTCTTGTGTATCCATGGTCCATTCAAACCTTTGGTCCTTTTTCAACAATAAATTGATTGGCTTCACAATACTTGCATAGTCAGGGACAAATCTTCATACAAAGTTGATCTTTCCAAAGAATGATTGAACTCCCTTCTTAAATGATGGGAGGATGAGTTCATTTATAACCTTAACTGTCTCTGGATCGATATAGATTCCTTCCTTGCACACAATATGAACCAATAATTTACCTTGAGTTACAACAAATAAACATTTATTTGGATTTAAAGAAACACCATATAACCTACATCCGTCAAAAAATTTGCTTAGGTGATGAATGTGATCGCTCCTTGTTTTTTAGTGTAATGTTAAGTCATCTTGATAATATACCATGAATTTTCCTATCGATCCCTCAAAAGCATGGTCCATAGCCCTCTGAAATGTAGCCCCTACATTTTTTAAACCAAAGGGAATCCGAGCATATGCATATGTATCCCAAGGTGTTATGAAAGTTGTCTTTGCTCTATCTTCTTCAACAATCAAGACTTGACTATACCCAAAAAAACCATCTAATATGGACATGCAGGTTGATCCCGTGACTTGGTGGAGAAGAAACTCCATGTTAGGAAAAGGATAATGATCCTTTATGCTTGATTTGTTAAGATCCCTGAAATATATACACATCTAAATCTCCCCAGTATTTTTTATTACTATCATAGGGTTTGAAATCCAATCAGAATGTCTAATGGGGTATATTATTCTAGCCTTCTTTAATTTCTCCAATTCAACCTTTACCAGTGGTTTTAATTTGGGGTTCATTATCCTTATCTTCTACTTGACATGCTTTTCCCTTTCTCTCAAGGGAATAATATGTTGAAATATTGTTTTATCATATGCCTTCAAATCATCATAACTCCATGCAAACACATCAAGATATTCTTTAAATAATTCGACATATTGATCAACTTCGTCAATTGTGCAATCAACTCCCAAATTGACGTAATTTTGGGAACTATCAGTTCCAATATTATTTTTTCTTATTTCTTGAACCTTTTAGAGAGATGCTTCTTCCATTAGGTTTTTAGCATGATCATCTCTTGTGAAAAGAGACTCATATATAATACAATTCCTCAGTATAACAGTTATGTGATTGTCCTCATCTTCATCATCATTCATCAAAAAAAATTCCAATTCTTCATCATTCTCAAATACTTGTAAATAATCATGATTATCAGGTATAGAAGGTCAGAATATTCTTTTTACTTAAAATATGTTTTTCTCTAAACATCATCTGGGTTTGATAGTGAGGCATCCAAAGCTAATGAATCTACCTTCTAATTTTTTTCCCTTGGGATGAAAGAAATGTTGAAAGAGTTGAAGGCTTCCATCAATTCATTATCTCTTTTGAAATATAACTTGAGTCTTTCGTTTTTAATATTATATCTCTCGATAAATTGATTTATTACCAAATCAGAGTCACCTGTCACAATTATATGTTCTATCTTCATTTCTCGTGCGAGAATAATTCCATGAATCAAAACTTCATATTATACCTCATTATTGGTCCACGCAAATTCAATTTTGATAGCATGTGGATGCACAATATTTCTTTGGTTTATAAGGATGATTCCAACTCCACTCTTGGAACTTGAGCAAGCTCCATCAAATGACATCCTCCAATAACCTTCAAACTGATGCTTTTGATTCTCCATATATTGAATTTGCTCCATGTCTTCAATCTGCTCCATGTCTAGGATAACATAGTTTTCGATCCCAATGTCTATATAATATTTCATTAGTTCATTATCCTTATTTTTAAGGAAAATGGTCTCCTAGGTTCACGAGGGACCTTAATCATTGCTCCTTCTTTATCTGACAGCATCATGCAACTTCCATCGTTCATTATGTATCCCCTGATCATAGAGGACCAATCTCTTCCTAATCACAACTCCATATGTAGGAGGGAGGTCTACCAAAACAATGTTGAAAACTGTAATAATATGGGGAGTCGTTGTGATCCAAGCATAAAAATATTTGATTTCACCATAAGTTGGTACTTTTCTGGAATCTATTTCATATATACTTTCACCAGTCTCATAATATTTGGTGCAACTCATGCCCAATGCCTCCATTACCTCCAATAGCATAATATTATTGGTCGCGTCACTATCAACTAAACAATTATGAAGTGCAACATCATGATTCTCAATTAAAATACAAAAATGTGGGATTTTACCTCTCAATCTAACGGTTTAAGTGATATGGCTTTGTTTTGGACTTATAACAACAACCTCCAACCTTCCAGATGGATCATTCAACAATCTCAAAATATGTTCCCTTTGTTGAGGGATCTTTACCACTTCTGTAAAAGGAAGAGTTATCATTAGCTTACTCAAGTCCTCTACAACATTTTATTTCATCTGGGGAGGGTTTGACATTAGGTGTTGTTTCTTTCTTCCAACAATATCTACCACTTTTTCATTTTCCTTTTTCTCATTCACCTTTTCTTTATATTTTTCCTTTTCCTTTTCAGAATCATTTGTATTCTTGGATTTATTTACAAACGCTCGTGTCTGGGCAACATTCTATTGCAATTCATGGTCATTGTCACCTTCTTCAAATATATACATGGACGTCTCGCATCCATCCATCTGTACAGTTTAAGAAATTTCATCAGGTACATAATTGTTTCCTTGCTCAACCATTTTCTCATCATATATATCATCCAGAAAGGTTGCATTTGGGATTGGTTTCCTGGGAACCCTTTGTCTTTGTTGATTATCAGTGGTTTCAAACCTCACTTTGTTTTCTTGGGGAGGGTTCCTTCTTTTCTCTTGGACCCCTTCTTAATCTGTTTATCTCATTTTTCATTTTCCTGATGGTTCTATTCATTTGATCAATCTCAATTCTTTGATTAGTTTCTTGTGCCGCAACAAGGTCTACCTTCACATCTAGTATGGTTCCCTTAAAAAATCCTCCTCCGATTGTTTGATTTTGGATCGGTCGCAACTTCTGATATTCGTTCTTTCTTGAGGTAAAGGCTCCTTCATCATCAATATTTAGGCCTCCCAGTCGCCTCTGTACTTTTTCTAGGATAATATCAGGGTCAACACTCGTCTCAATCATAATTTATTCCATCTCAGTTGCCTTAAACATTGCTTCCTCCAAGGTATCCATCTGGGATGTTTTGATAGCATATTTTACATTTGGTAGCATTGCATTCTTATAACAACCAAGTATTATTGGTTCATTAGGTCTTTTATCTTTTGGAATCTTACTCAAAGTTTTAATAAACCTGAGATTAAAATCTCGTATTCTCTCATTCTTCCTCAAACCAATCTCGGTGAATTTAGTGAGAAGGGTATGATATGAAACTTTAGGAGTGAACATAGTTAGGAACATGGCTTCAAGTTCATTAAATGAACCAATTGACCTAGTGGGTAATGGTGTATACCATTCATAGGCTCGTCCTAATAAGGTTTGAAGGAATAACCTTACCATCGCATCGTCATATGCAACACAATGAAAATCACAAACATCAAGAAATAAATTAAGGTGTCATTTGGCATCAATTGTTCTGTCTCCCGAAAATTCTTTCAAAGTACCCTTAGGGAGAAGAGGGAGGTCATGTTTCTCACCTAGAAGATTTAAGGGGGAATCCACTACTCTTCTTCAGTTTCCAAATATTAGGTCCTCTTGATTTCTTCCACCACCTCCTTGTATTTCTTCATGAGGTTCTCTTTGTGGTTCTTCCGTTGGTTGTTCATTTCTTCCTGCCATGTCCGAAGATGTTTTAGGAATATGTGTTCCACTTCTTAGAATACATAGTTTCTTGCTTTTACTTCTAGTATTGGGTCCCTTGTATTTTTCCATCTTCAATTCTGACCTTGTTCTTGTGCTGCTCGATCTTGTCTTTCATTTCTTCGGTCTTGTCGCTCATCTCTCCTCTGTCCACAGAGGATCTCTCTTTCTTATTCTTGGAACAATGGCTGCCACGATATTTCCAATTCTTCCCTGGTCTCGACTGTCCTTATTACCACATTATATTGCTAATGCAAAATGCTTCGTTGATTATTTAATCCAATTTCTAGGTGGGGATGATAAGACTAGAGAAAATTCATGTATATTTCAAAAGATGCTAAACTAGATTTCAAATTTTTCAGTCGTTCCCTAGTATGGTCACCAAAACTTTTGACGCTTGAATCTCTTAGGACCAAAATGGAAACCTCACGGGGATACAAATTCCCTTGGTTTTTATAGAGGAGAAAGTCCTTCGTGATATTCAAATAAATATAAATATTGCAGTAAAATAAAATGTTTTATTTTTAAAGAGATTTTTTGAGACATGACCAGGAACCTCGCACATCACATATTTGAAAAAGATAAGCAAAGTCTCCTCACATCCATCATAGTTAAACTAAATATTTATGATCACATAAAATAAAATAAAATGGTCTGCACACATAAGGGAACTTTAGTAGAGTAAACACATGTGGAGATAAAATAAATAAAATGATAGATCAATCTCAAATATTTTATACTCAAAACTCAAAGTTATAAAACACTATAAAAACTGATCTCGAAATAGTTCTCTTGGGATTTCTGAAAAATATAGAGTTTGTTACAAATCTTTGAAATTTAAATGTGTTTGTCGTTAGGACTAGGATTGGGGCTCCCGTGAACCATAAAGAAAATATAAACAAGAAGTAATATGTGGAGAGAATGTGGTGGGCGATGACAAAGCAACAAGACCTGGAAAGAAGACATGAAGGAGTTATTAGATTTCGATTAAACCTTTCTAGTAAAAAAAGAGAAGTAACTGGATGAAAAATTGATAAAGAAAGAAAGATGTGATCATCATAAACTTACTATGATGGTCTCTCTCTCATTCACTTGATTGTTGTTGTCCTTTTATTTTCCTCATTAACAGTTATAAGAACGGTCTCAATTGTTTCTTCTTGGCCTTCTTTAGTTAATTTATCAAATTCCTTTTTAAACCAAACTTCAATGTAATTTTTCATTGGTGCAACATTTATTTCATGCCTAATTATGATATTGATTTGTCAGGAACTCCACTTGTTCATCAAATTGTTGATTTGTCATAAACATTGAATTGAGAATTAACTTAGGATCTTGTACCTCATCAGTGCTTCCTGCCAGATCTACCTATGTGAATCTTTTGAAAAATTATTCTCTTTTTACTATGGCTTAGCTGCATGCTTAGACAATGTTATTCAAATTCTTGATCTTTTCTTTCCAACAAACATTCAACTGTTGAATTCGACTTGGAGAAGGCAAATCCTCTTCTCTTCTTTTCAATTATGTCATGTTTGAGACTTTTATTCCAAATGGAAAGACAACATCAATGTAGAAACCTTCTTCATTCTTTAAATTAGCTTGAAGATACTCATGAAAAGCATGTGCCCTTGAACCGAAAGAAACAATATTTTTTGATACCTCCCATGCTTCTATTATCAGTGACATTCTCTATTTTATTTTTTTCTCTACATAACTTTGGACTGCTATGAGTAAACTAGAAGATCATTTTAACTTAATAGCGGGTGTAGTTGGTTTAACCATTCACAATGGACTTGCCAGGATCGGAAGAGGAATCAAGGCATTTTCCAATTCTCTGATCCTTTCCTTTAATTTAACATTTTCAACTTCTAAACCATCAATAGAATCTTCAAGAGCATCTCTGGTTTCCCTATGGATTTTGGAAATTTGGGACGGTCGCATGTCCTTCAGGTCAACCTCTGAGCAGGACTTTCCCTTTTTATTCTTTTGGTCACTTCTTTCTACAATCAACATTTTAGACTCTTTATAAAAAACAACACTTTGAAAAGTGAAGGATTCTTCTTCACTAAAAGTCTCATTTCCAATGACTTCCAATAAAGAAATTTGTTGAGCCATATTTTTTGGTTGTTCCATTGCAGGAAATATTTTCTCAATATCTAATTGTAGTTCCATGTCCTCCAAAGAAAAGCTTTGGATGCATTTTCTATAAGATTATCCTCTTCCTCTTGCACTAAAATTTTCATTTTCTTTCTCATAGGGAGCTTATGTGAATTATCAATTTTCCCAGGGGGAGGATTCTTCTCTCCCCCTCCACTTGAACTACTATTGACAACCTTTTTGATTGGGTGGTTCGTTGGAGCATTTTTTTGGGATGTTGTATTCTTGGGAGTAACAAATAGAGATTGAGCACTTATTTCATTGGGACCTTTTCCCCTTTTCTTATGAAAATCATTACTACTGAGTAATGTTTCTAGGTCACCGACATCATGTACATGAGTACTTTGGTTGTTACCTTCTTCTTCTTCGTTCAAGATAGTCTGAATGAAAGAGTTACTAAATCCCATTGAAAGCATATGTCCCACAAATATTTTGTTTGGATCAAAACCTTTGATCTTTCAGGATACTTTAAATTCACATTGTTGAAATGATTTGCAAGCTCGTCAATTTTATTTATATTTATGAACATGAACTCTCCAATATTCCATGGCAGGGGAATATTTTTTTTTCCTTTTTTCATGGAAAAAATGTATACATAAGTTATATTGCCTTTCTGCCTCTGTAATAAATAGTTTTTCAGATACATGATATAGGAGAAAAGAAGGATTTTATTTCAAGAAAAATATCCTTATGACACTGTGATTCTCCATTTGTTATATTGTTCCTTTTTTCTCTAAGAATATGGTAGCTTGGTCAGATATCCTTGAAGTATTTCTGCCCAACAACAACCTTTTGAAGACTAAATCAAAATCATTATAAACTTCATAGAAATACAAAGGGGTCTTATGTCTCCATAGTGCCCGATATAAAAAGGTAACTGGATCTATTTCACGATTCACCCTCTTACTTATGGTTAAGTTTAGGAATTGAAAACAATGCACAATAGCAAATATCATATAAGAATCCATAAATAATTTTCTGTCCTTTTTATAGGGTAATAAATGGGAGGAGATTTCAATAGAAATCAGTTTTCCCCAGTCAAAGATGGTTTGTTCTTACATTGTAAAGTACATAATATATAAAATCATGCGAGAGATAGAAGCAATGATTTCTTGACCTATCAACCTGGTAAACAACCATGCAATTTATTGATAGGGTTTTTTAAAAGACTTAACCTGGATTTTGGTTATTTCTTCTAGGATAGATGCAGGATTCTCCGAATATTCAGGCAGGAGGTCAAGCCCTTTGTTATGTTTCTTCAAAAATTCTTTGCAATCTTCACCTTTAAAAGTAAGTGTCGGCTCTGACAGCTTTAACTTCTTGTGAAAAACTTGTGTTGAAAGAGAAATCAGAGAATGATCCTGGAGCTGTATAATTCTTTGACTTGGCACGTACTTGTCCACACACCATGCAAAAATTTCTTTACAATAAAAAACATCAGGAACACACCCAAAATGAGTGATTCCAGCTGCCTAAATTATGTCTTTCTGTGCAGGAGGAGAGGAATAATATGAACATGCTCTTGACCACTGGAAGTTCTGGCCTTCACAACCAAAGATATTTAAAGTATCACCAAAAAATTGTTGTCTAGTTTATGCTGCCATAGGTTGAAGGGACTATTTCTTCATCGGGATAATAGCCTCAAATAAATCCTTTCAAAGAGATGATGATAATTTAATCCCTTGGAAAATGGATATTTAATGCAATTTAATGAGTAATTCCTCAAGCCTTTCACCATTAATGACGATCTTTTCGGCACCTGCACCACAATTGTTAGCATTAAACAACACTTAATGCATATTGGGAAAAGAAACAGAATGGTGAGGATGGATGAGACCAAGTTTGAATATGGAGCTTTTCATGAACCAGCCAACCTGGGAACCCATGAACCCGCGGTTATGGATGATAAAAAATATGCTATGTGTAGAAGGGCGGTCGGTCGTACTTTCACACAAAAGAAATAAAATACTTTGGGGATCGGCACTTGCGACAAATCTGATGGTCAAAATACAGATTGTGGAACCTGGGGTGAAAAGTGAAGGACACAGAACTTGGAAGATGAGGGCTTGAACCCGCGAACCCGCACAATTGAAAAATGGATAAGTGTAGCAACATAATTTTGACATGGGAAAGTGGATGGAGATGAAGATCTTCCAACTTGCCAATCACTAAAATATGACTAAGTATAGTAACTAGAAAGGGAGAAGATAAAACGGAGATGGAAAAAAGTTGGGAAGATAGAACGGGGAAGGAAAACCCAGAAAATGAATGATCTCAACATAAGTCCTATGTAATAATGTGAACATGTCTAATGTAAGAATACTTACTAGAAGTTTCTGCCTCTAGAAAGTTCTTCCTATAGAATGTTCTCAAGATGATATAAATAGTATATACAGAGGTAGAAAGCATTGAAAAACTTGTCTTGTTGAATCATTTTGTACTCGATCTCTACTCTGTTGGAGGTTTCCCCCTCGAAAAGGCAAGTGAAAATTGTTCTCAAGATAACAAAGGCATCATATTTTGAATCCTTAGTGTCATTGTGCTTATTGTTTCGTTTCTTTCTGCCAATTATTGTGATAATAATGGTGCTACTACTCTGCATATTTCGTTCGGGCACCTTACAAAATCGGATTTCAAAAGTGTGAATATTGGTTTTCATAAGTGTGAATTTTAGTTTTGAAAGGGTGGATTTCAAATAATTTTGAGTCAAGAAGTGTGTGAATTTTGACTATGAAAATGTGAATTTTGAAATCTAAAAGTGTTAATTTGTGTATAAAATTGTGAATTTTGATTCTAAATGTGCCAATATTGAATTGCTATAATGTGTATTTGGATTTTTATATTTTAAAATTATTTTCTAATGTATATATAATATCTAAATAAAGGATTAATGTATAGTTGTCAACATTTTGTTTTTGTATGTGCATGTATAATATCACAATGACATACACT
>ML800118.1:266581-278704 GCA_009831015.1 Picea engelmannii
TGAATTGCTATAATGTGTATTTGGATTTTTATATTTTAAAATTATTTTCTAATGTATATATAATATCTAAATAAAGGATTAATGTATAGTTGTCAACATTTTGTTTTTGTATGTGCATGTATAATATCACAATGACATACACTGCTAAATATATCAAGATTGAAAAGATGTAATAAAATAAAAACTAGTGAGAACAATCATTCCATTGTTGAGTTGTATTTTTTCATAAATATTTAAGGCAACATACAATAAGGTTCCATAAAAACAACATGGCAACTGTCAGCCAATCATTTTTACCAACTTCACTGCGTTCACTACAAACACAATAACTTGTTTATTGTGGAAAATATACTCATAAAACCCACATCCCAGGCTAGGATAGGAGAGAACAAGTAACCTTCAATAGGTCAATAAGTTTCATGACATACAAGAGCTCGCATTATCTCATTTATGGGTGCATTTGTAGGGGGTGTGTTGCACCTTCTTTCTCAATGCAACCTTTTTCCAAGCCCATTTATTTCTATTTATTTATTTATTAATGATCCAAACACGTGTGCACTCCCAATAGTGAATTGATTAGCTTGGGGGGCAGTAACACAGTGTCATTTAAAAGAAGAGGTCCACAAAGTGCCATAGGGGTAACCATGTAAAGCGTTATAACGCACTTGTGTTAGTATTATATTCAAGCGGGATATTTATTATGTGTTTGATCTTTTGCATGCCTTCAATTATTTTAAGAGAAGTAGTTCATCATTCTCAAGACCTGTCTGGGTGAGAATATAGAAGGTTTATATTTTAGGCTATTATATTTTTCCAACAACCATCCCCCTGGGCCTTTAGCCCCTTCTTCCCATGAAATGAGGTACATTCCCTTCTTGGGTCACTAAAGTCAAAGGGCCTAGAAGAGGGAAATATGATGGGAATGAAATGAGCGGAAAGTGATAAGTATGGTCGGGATTGGTACAATGACCCCTCAAGGGACCCCCAGTTGCACCACTTCCCCAAAATTTGGCCACTTACTATGAAATCGATGACACTCACCAAGGTGAAACAAGGTCAAAAGAATAATGTCCAAGTAGGAATTCTATAATCAAAATCAACGTAAATACAACATTCTTAAATGCCTCAAATATTAGAGTGATTACCTGCCACAATACATGACTTGTACTGCGTGGAGCAAGACCCATGTGCCTTCCAGAATCTATCTAGTGTGGTGGATGCGCTAATTATGGATCCAAACTGTGGTGATAGAGTTAGCTTATGTATGTGCAAGTGGACATTGATAGTCATGTGGTCTCTCAGCACTCCATATTTGCAACTTGAGGGCCTCGAAACATCACCTCCTTAGTTATCCCACAAAATGGGGATAACATCTGGCTCCTACTTGGGGACATGTTCTCGTCATAGAGTGCATGAGAACCACAACATCTCCCAGTAGACCTGTGCCTACATTGAAACAAAAAATTGTAAAATCTAGGGTGGTTATATCACCCTTCGTTCATATACATCAAAACCAAAGTGAAACTAATCTAAAAAAGAAAATTTTAGCATTTTTTTCAAAAAATTCTAAATTAAGCATGAAATCAAAATGAAAATAGAGCAAAATGAAATATGAAATGCATCTAACTAACATGAGAAACCAATATGAAAATGAAAGGAAAGAAAGATGACCTACCTACTTACCTAGGGCCCAGGTCCTGAAGAAGTCAAGTGACTTGAACATAAGTTCGGAGAAGAGAGGCATCCACCGGTAATGGCATCTTTCTCCCATCCAAAGATGTCAAATAATACTTTTTCCTACTTGGGGACATGTGCTCATCGTAGAGTGCATGAGAACCACAACATCTCCTAGTAGACCTGTTCCTACACTGAAACAAAAAATTGTAAAATCTAGGGTGCTTCTATCACCCTTCATCCATATACATCAAAACCAAAGTGAAACTAATCTAAAAAATAAAATTTTAGCATTTTTTTCAAAAATTTCTAAACTAAGAATGAAATCAAAATGAAAATAGAGAAAAATGAAATATGAAATGCATCTAAACTAACATAAGAAATAAATATGAAAATGCGAGGAAAGCAAGATGACCTACCTACTTACCTGGGGCCTGGGCCCTAAAGAAGTCAAGTGACCTGAACATAAGTTCGTAGAAGAGAGCCATCCACCAGTAATGGCATATTTCTCCCATCCAAAGCTGTCAAATAGTACTTTTCTTTATCGGACTTCTTATTGACGATGTAAGGGCCAAGCCATGATCTATCATCCTTTTGGTCATACTTGGGATCGCCCTTCTTTTTTTTCCACATGAGTGAAAGACTTCCTTCACTGTAATTGATGTAAGGTATATTCTCAATGTATGGATAAGAAGGAGGCTTTGTGTTAACTTCCCTTTTGATGGCTTCTTCATGTTCTTTATCTTATTTCTTCAATATTTGGATAGACCTTGGCTCTTTCCCTTGGAACTTTACAAGCTTTTCTTTCTATTCATTTTTCCTTGGGAGGAGAATGTCTATGGAGTCCTCATTCATAAAGGGAAATTCATGTGGATTTTACTCTATGGTGTCTGGGACTTCATCAAATTCATCTTCACTTGTGTAGTCAGTATCATTGGGATCGGTCGCATGCTTGTGATCTCTCTCTCAATTGTATAATACCTCAAAAGTGTCATCTACCATGGGGATGTGTGCATGGGTAAGGTCCATTCTAAGAGAACCCCCAAGTGCAGCAGACCAACTCCTCGATAAGATCATCCCCCAAGAATTTGGAACATCGATCACCACTATGTTCATGAGGAGGCCGATATGTGGAAAATCAATCAAAAAGACCTCAACGTCCTCAAATGACCCATAAACCTTGACCCTTTTAGAATCAATGCCACATACATTTCCATAGGGTTGGGTTGTCTTCAAACCAAGTTGTTCCATCACTTTCCGTGATATGACATTCGCAGAAGACCTAGAATCAAACATATAGTTGTTTAAGAAGAGGCAATTTATGCCTAACAAAAGATAGAAGGGGGGATTGTTGTCCTTTTTCCGATCGAAATACATAATGTTCAAAATGATCGGAGGGTATTCCTTCTCGATTAATACCTGTAATAACTTCAAGAATTCTCTACTTATAGAAGGGATCTTGCACATCTATGTCATCAAGACCATCATATTCATTTTTCCAAACATGGATGCAACATATGTATTCAACTGAATTTAATCTATGGGAGTTGGCTTAGGAAGCAACTCATGTACTAGAGGTGGAGGTGGTGGGACCACATTCTCTAATGATGGAGGAGGAGTGGTAGGATGCTCGGGAATATTTTAGGCAAAATATTCCCTCTTCCTTAGCTCCTTCTTCTGACCGTCTGTCAACTGATTCAAGGCCTAGAGTCTCCCCTCTCTTTCCCTTGTCTTCTGGATTCATTGATTTATTCATGTTTGACTTCTTCCTCTTGAAAAATACAGATGATATCCATGAAATTCATATTTTCGAGAGAATCCTCATCTCGTCAATGACACTCATATTCTTTGTGAGTCTCTTGGCATGGAAGACACTGGAATCAGATCAAGAGCATTGCTACTAGAATCCTTAGTATTTGCTTCTTCATTGACACGAGGATACTGAAAAGGATCTACCTTTAAGTCAAGGAGATTCTCTTCAATCTCTGCACTATACTCTTTGTGTTGTGCCAAAGAAGTGGGCTTCTTGTCCTTCAAAATAAAGAAAAATTATCCATCAAAAGCATTCACATAAAGGAGACAGATTGTTGTAGATATAGGACACAAGTCTTTCGGAATCTGGTTGTATAACCTATCGAATATAGTGTGAAATTCACTCACTTTCTTGTTCTCTTTTTTCTTTATCTGATTGAATTGAGCTACAAGCATCCCATTGTCTTTCATTTTTGTCCATATGCTCTTAAATAACTTGGCAAAGTATTCATAGGATGTGATGTGATTATCTAGAATACCCCTGAACCATCTGAGTGCTTCTTCAGTCAGTGATGAAGTCAATAGCTTCATGGCTACATCCTCATGCTCGACTTTTGCAGTATCCATGTCTCGACCTATGGTGTAGAGATTATCTTCAATAGTCACTACATTGTTTCCTGAAAACTTTGGAAACCACTTATTTGAATATTTTGGCATTGTGTTGGGGCATCCAAGGATGGTGGCCATGTTAAGGGGCTTGTAGAGGTAATTTTCCCAAGGTGAGCCATTGGATCAAGGGGAAGGGTATTGTGGAAGATGGTTTTGACAATGAAAGACTTGAGGGGAGACTTTCTTCAGTATACCTTAGAAGGTTTGAACCTATCTGGGGGAAAAGTCTTAGAGGAAGAAGGGTTCTAGGAAGGTGGAGTCACCATATGAGATTCAAGAAGATATCATTGAAAAATGAAATGTTCCTTAGGTGGAGTCACCATGCAAGCTAGGGAAAAGGCTTTGGGATAGATTTCCAAAGTTTTGTTAGGGTTTGGAAGAGGATTCAAAATCCTCCCCGAAAACGGCGCCAAAATTCCATTGTACAAGTTGTAGGTTGGGAAAGTCATGATCCAACCACCAAATGGAGAAACATATGAGAACACCTACCCACTGTCACCTTAGGCAGTTATTCTTGTCACTTTAGAGATGATAGAATCACCTCAAGGGTGGGATCTCGGTGAACCTAGAAGGAATGAGATGAAAAGTGAAGAGATGAAGGAAATTCCCCCTATAGATCAAGATGGAACATGAAAAAAGGCTTGGGAAAGAGTATTGGTGGTAACCAATGGTTTCCAAGAGATAGGAACACTTGTTATGAATGTTGTACCTGCTCGAGACACAAGAAAAATCCAAGCATATATGTAAAATGTTAGGTGGAAAAGAAAGTTAAGCTTGTTGTCCCTAATTGCAGCAGTAAACAACAATGTATATCATCAAGAGAATGAGTATTGAAGCTGCTAAATAATTTCTAAAATTCCAACAAATGATGCAAGAGATAAGTTAGATAAACACTAGTGATACTAAAAAATGAAAGCACCAGACTTTAGCAATGAAACAAGGTTGTAATAAAAGGTGTTTGCAGAGATATTTTGCAGCCTTATGGCTGTAGAAAATAAGTTGTTACAAAAGTAAATCCAACCACCAAAAATCACAAAGAGTCCACCCAAAATTTGTGATAGGTTAAGTATATCAGTGTGGCAAACTCTTAACAACTTTTGACAATTGAAAAACAAGTTACGAATGAAAAAGTGTTTGGGTTTATACAACCCTAATGGTTGTAGACAAATATTTATAACAACAACAAGAAGTACTTAGGTAAATCTAAATCCCCAGTGGCTCAATCAAGCATGTAGATAAATTAATTGATTCCAACTTAGACAACCTCTAAATCACGAAAATTCACGTTAACCAATGCAAGTTTTTATTTCTCCAATGCAATTATAGTAGTGCCTTTAGTTATTGGGTTTATGGAGTCAAGTAAATAAAGAGATAAACAATGTTATCTCCTTAGGGGTATAAACCCTCTTACTCCCCAAGGCAATCAAATTCTAATCTATGTGATACTAGGAGGGTGTAAACCCTTTTACTTCTCCTAGTAAAACCTTGTGCAACAAAGAAATTCTAGACAAAAATGATAGATAATGGTGGGGTTGTAAATCCTCATACTCCCCACGAAATCTAGCAAATCAAACTTGTAACTAAGAAATGAAGCATCAACAAGAAAAATCATTACCTAGTTCAATAAATGACAAGATAAACCTCCTCTTACCAAGATAAATCCACCACATATGCCAAATAAAAACTCCAAGAGAGGTAGCACACTACTTCTTCCACCAATAGCATAAAGAAATCAAGACAAAAGAACAAGAGAGATTCATAGGTTTCCCAAGGTGGGTGCAAATTTCAGCCAAATACTTCTCATTATGGGAGAGTTATGTTATGAAATGAGATTCACATGATCTCTATTTATACAAAAAGTTTAAAAGATAGTTTTTCTACTTAGTTAGGGTAACACATAAGACAAGGGGTCAACGACCCTTATATTACCCCTTTAAACAAATAATAATATTCAATTTACACTTTTTCACATTAGAAACCCTAAAACAAGATGACATCACCACTTTAGGGAGACGTTTTGACACTTTTCCAAGTCTTTGGAGAAGAAAGTGAAGGTCGTTGGGGCCCCTAGAGCCTCCTCTTCATGTGCCAAGGTCAATCCATGTTTCCTTCGCTCAAATCATGCCAAGTGTCAATTAGCAATAACTCCATCACCACCAAACCTAGCCCTAGGTGATGTCAAGCCTCAAAAAGTGATGTTTTTCCCCTCCTAGGAAAGTCATTTAGCATGTGAGGGATAGGTAATGTCTTCCAAGGTGTATTTTAGGCCTCCAAAGGCAAGTCATCATGATTCGACATGTGGGCCCTTGGCATCCAACCTGTGGGCTTCAAGCCCAATGGAAGCCCAAGCTAGGCTTGCTCCTCCAAAACTATCCACCAAACAAGGTCCTGCAGTGGATGATGAGCTGGATAGGGGGTTTAGAATTCATAGGGTAATGAGTTTCATGACATGCAAGGCCTCGTAGGGGGTGTGTTGCACCTTATTCCTCAATGAAACCTTTTTCCAAGCCCATTTATTTCTATTTATTAATTTATTAATGATCCAAACATGTGCACTCCCAATAGTGAATCGATTAGCTTGGGGGGCAGTAACACGATGTCACTTGAAAGAAAAGGTCCACAAAGTGTCATAGGGGTAACCATATAAAGTGTTATAACACACTTGTGTTAGTCTTATATTCAAGTGATATATTTATTATGTGTTTGATCTTTTATAGACCTTCAATTTTTTTAAGAGAAGCAGTTCATCGTTCTCAAGACCTATTTGGGAGAGCATCTATAAGGTTTATATTTTATGCTCTTATATTTTTCCAACAACCATCCCCCTAGGCCTTCAACCCCTTCTTCCCATGAAATGAGGTACATGCCCTTCTTGGGTCACTAAAGTCAAAGGGCTTAGAAGAGGACAATATGATGAGAATGCAATGATTGGAAAGTGATAAGTATGGTTGGGAATGGTATGATGACCCATAAAGGGACCACTAGTTGCACCCCTTCCCCAAACGTTTTCCACTTACTAGGAAATCGATGACACTCACCAAGGTGAAATAAGTTCAAAATCATAATGTCCAAGCAGGCGTCCTATAATCGAAAGAAACTTAAATACAACATTCTTAAATGCCTCAAATATTAGGGTGATTAACTACCACAATACCTGACTTGTACCGCATAGAGAAAGACCCATGTGCCTTCCAGAATCTAGCTGGTGTGGTGGATGTGCTAATGATGGATCCAAATTGTAGTGATAGAGCAGGCTTCTGTATGTGCAAGTGGACACTGCTAGTCATGTGGTCTCTTGACACTCTATATTTTCAACTTGAGGGCCTTGAGACATCATGTTAAGAACCAAATATCAAAATAGCATAAAAAACCTCAGAATAAGTACTCAACGCCTTGACAAAGTGAGAATTTCAGATAATAAGCCTCTTTGAGGGGAAACCTCCTTATACACCACATAAATTTACAAATACAAGATTATTCCAAATGAAAAGGTCTCCTTTGTATATATGGGAGACCGGGAGGTACAATTACAACTAATGGACCCAAGCCAACATAAATAAACAACAATATTAATGTAATATTCCCCAATTAAGGGGTAATGTGCCATTATTTAGGGCTTAACATGCCCCTCCCCTTCAGACAAGTGTTGTCTGCAACACTTGAGTAATTCTGGATGCTTCTGTATAAAAGACTCATCTTCCCAAGTGGAATATTTAACAAGTAGTTTCCTCCACTTAATGAGATACTCTGAAATGGATCTATTCCTCAGCTAACAAATTCTTGTGTCGGTGATAGCTTCAGTCTCTGATATGATTTTTCCTTCCTGGTCACGTTCTGGAAATACAGTTTGAATTGGGATCTTTTCACCTACAACCTTTTTTAAGCATGAAACATGGAAAACTAGGTGTACTTGCGAAGATGTAGGCAACTCCAATTTGTATTCCATTGTACCAATCTTTTGCAACACCTTATAAGGGCCATAGTACTTTGGTGATAATTTATTATCCTTCTTAGCTTGCTTGAGAGAAATGTGTTTGTATGGTTGTAGTCTTAAAAATACCCAATCCCCTACTTCAAAACTTCTTTCACAAAGATGTTGATCTTCTTGTTGTTTCATGTGATTATGTCTCATGGTTAGGTTGTCCTTTAAGAGTTTGAGAACTTGTAGTTGATGCTCGATGTGATATTCCATTGCTTTAACCTTAGATTTTTATTTTAGAGAAGAAGTGATGGAAGGTGGTTGATATCCATAGAGTTCCACAAATGGTGTCATTTTCATTGCAGTATGAAAGGAAGTGTTATACCACCATTCTGCCAAGGGTAACCACTTGAACCATTGTGTTTGTTTATCAGAGACAAAGCAACGAAGTTAGCCTTCCATACATTTGTTCACTATCTTGGTTTGTCCATCACATTGAGGATGATATGATGAGCTATGAGCCAATTGAGTACTCAAACAAGAAAATATTTTTTTCCAAAAATGTCCAGTGAAGATGGGATCTTTGTCACTTACAATAATCTTTGGGCTTCCATGTAGCTTTTGAATTGTCTCCATGAATAAGGTGGCAATTGTACTGGATTTGAAAGGATGAGAGAGTGCACAAAAGTGTGCATACTTGGTCGTTCTGTCAACAATCACCATGATGATACTCTTTCCTTCAGACTTCGGTAACCCTATGATGAAATCCATGGAAAATGCCTCCCAACGTTGACTTGGGATGGCTAATGGTTTTAAAAGACCTGGGGTCTTAATTGTTTCCACCTTGTTTTTTTCGCAAACCAAACATTCTGCCACAAACCTTTGAACATCAGTTTTAAGGTCATTAAAAAAAAATTCCTTCTTGACCCTATGGTAGGTTTTCAAAAATCTTGAGTTACCTCTTACAGGAGAGGTGTGCAATTCCAAGACTACCTTTTGTTTGAGTTGGGAGTTCTTACATAAATATAACCGATATTTGTACCATAGTGAATCATTTTTCCATGTAAATGTATCTGATGCATTGGGATCCTGCTGCAATCTTTGAATGAGAGTCCACATGTTTTCATCAATCTTCCACTCATCCCTCGCTTCTATTATCTAATCGATTTGGATGATCGATATAACACAGAGAAAATTCTCAACATCTTCATCCTTTCTTGAGAGTGCATATGCCACAACATTTTGCTTCTTTTTTTTGTATATGATTTCAAAATCATAACCCAACATCTTGGTCACCCATTTTTGTTGTTCTTCTGAATATATCCCTTGTTCCAAGAAGTATTTAAGACAATCATGATTTGTTTTTACCTTGAAGTGCCTACCTATTAGGTAAGGGTGCCATTGCTTCAATGCATGTAGTATTTCCATCATTTCCTTCTCATAAATGGGTTTGTGTAAGTCCTTTCTCTTTAGTGGTCAGATTTCAAAAGCAAGGGGCCTTCCTTATTGAATTAGAACAACACCAATGTCATTTCCCGAGGCATCACATTCTACAATAGAGGGTTTTTTGAAGTCTGGTGTGGTCAAGACAAGAGCTTTTCACATCGCCTCTTTAAGTTGTTCAAAATCTTGAGTTGCCTATGGAGTTAATGAAAGTGCATCCTTCTTAGTTAATGCCATTAAAGGTGTTTTTATTCTTCCATAGTTCTGAACAAACTTGTGGTAGTAACCTATCAAACCCAAAAATCATCCAAGATTCTTCAATGTTTTGGGAATCGTCCAATCCATCATGGCCTTAATCTTGTTAGGGTCTACCTTGACACCTTCATGAGATATAATATGACCCAAATAATCTACCTCCTTCACCCCAAATAAACATTTTGATGTTTTGGCATATAGTTTTGTATCCTTTAGTAGTTGTAGCACCCTGTCAACATGTCAAACATGATCCTCCCAACCCTTGCTAGAGATTAGTATATCATCAAAAAATACTAACAAAAATTTTCAAAGGGCTTGAAAATGGAATTAATCAACCCTTTTTATGTGGAAGGTGCATTTGTAAGGCCAAAAGGCATGAACAAAAATTCATAATGGCCTTCATGAGTTTAGAATGTTGTTTTTGGGATATCTGCTTCCTTCATTATAATCTGATGATACCCTGAACGAAGATCCAATGTGAAGTAGATTGCTCCATGTAGTTCATCTAACAATTCATCAATGATGGGAATGGGAAACTTATCTTTAATAATGATATTTTTTATCTCTCTATAATCTGGACACATATGCCATGAGCCCTCTTTCTTGAGTACCATTGCCACCGATGCAGAGTAAGAACTTTGACTAGGTCTAATAATTCCAGCCTCTAACATTTCTTCAACCATACGCTCAATTTTACTCTTCTGGGAATATGGGTATCTATAAGGCCATATGTTAGGAGGAACACCCCCAAGAATTAGGTGAATAGAATGATCATGATTTTGAATGGGTGGAAGACCTTTGGGAATATCTTCAAATACTTTGGAATGCTTATCAATGATCCCTTGGAGATCTAGGGGAATAGATGGCTTACATGTTTGAACATCTAGTGAGCATAGTTGTATATTTACACCATGATGCCTCTTTTTCAATGATTTTTTCATGCCATTAGATCTTATCACCTTACTGGGTTTCCCTATGATACCCCTTAACTCAATTTCCTTTCCTTCCAATGAAAATTTCATGAAAATTAAAATCCATTGTTCCCAATGATTGTAACTATTGGACCCATAGGAAGACATAAGCACCACCCATGGGTATATAAATCATTGGACTATTCATTACATACTCCCCCATAGTAATATTGATCTTATGGAATTTTGCTGATCAATTGATAATTCCTCCATTTGCAGTCATTACTTGAAACTCTAGCGCTATATAAAGCAATTGAAAGATTTGGCTAATTTATAGTGAATGAAATTATGAGTACTACCATAATCAATTAGGACTATTACCTTTTTATTTTTGATATATCCTTCGATCTTGAGAGTTTTAGGAGTGTTAATTCTAGTCAATTCATTCACTACTACATATGGGCGGATTATTCCACGAAAATTTTCCACGCTTCCACTAGTTTCATCATTTTTTTAAACAGGGTAGGATTTTTGTCGATATTGCCATGCATGTTTGTCGCAATATCCACGGAAAACTTAATTTAACCTAGTCTAGATTTTTGTCTCTATAGCGACGAACTTTCGTGGCAATAGCGACGAAAATTTAAGCTATCTCATTGGTCGGTGTTAACGGCTAGTTGACTATTTTATCTATATATATGTGACTTTAAGAGACTTTGTGACATAATTGTTATAGTTGCGACACTGTTCTTGGATTTTGTTTGAGCTGTTTATATTTCCCGTCACCCATCGGTTGAACAAATCCAATTCTTGATCTACATAGCTCGGATTTTGAACTTGCAAGGTTAGTATGTTATTTTGTATTGATGTACTCATTTAACTTGTAATTTTTTTTTCAAATGGCCAATTTGCATTTAACTTGTTTTTTCCTTGATAATATATTATAATATGTGTAGTGCCATATTTCATGTCTTTGTTTTTAATTGGATCTAGTTAGAATATTCTATGGAAAAGGGTATGTGGATTCCATAATATTCTAGGCTTATGTAATCCACATACCCTTTTCCCTTCAATTGTAGCTATAATCTCCCTCTCTTTTCATTGATAAAGATATGGAATTTCTCTTGAAACTCAACCCTGATTGGTGAAATGATAGTAATTGATTGCTATATTCTCTACTTTAGTAGGGACTAATAAGATACATAAACACTAACCCTAAACTTATGTTAGGTATATATGTTGTTATTATATAAAGAAAACATTTGTACACATATGACCTTATTATAAAGATGTTATCTATGTCGTCATGATGTTGATCCTCTACACATATGATCACCTAATTATTATAAAGATGTTGACCTTATTATAAAGATGTAGGTCACTATAAATAAACATATCATAATCAAAAGGAGTAGCCAAAATATAAAAAATTGACAACTTAATGTTTGGTATGGTGTAGGTAAGACAATTACTTGTTAGGACAAGGATTTGTCACAATGA
>ML800118.1:302633-313710 GCA_009831015.1 Picea engelmannii
CTTTTGCTCACAGAAAGTTTCCCACCAATCTTTGACATGGGGAACGGCTTTGAGGAGCGCAAAAGTAATATTTTCTCTATTCGAAAATTTATGAACAGAAAAATACCCTTCTAGTAGATTCAACCACTTGTCTACAGCATCTGGGTCTATCTGACCTTCAAATATAGTAATATCAAAGTTTATTTGTACCTTGAAGGGGGCGGCGCCTCCGTTCGAAGAAGATGCTTCGCCTGTTGGTAGTCGTCGAAGGATTTGCGCGAAACTGTCCATCATCTCATTCCTCTGTTGCGTGAGGGCTTCCTCAATCAACAGTTTGAAAGGATCTCCTGTCCCGTCATCTTTCTTTTCCCCTGCCATGGGAGGTCGCTTGGGCGTGTGAGAGCTTCTGTCCTCAAGAGAAACAAGCTCGAGGCCCAATTCTTTGTACTCCGACCTCGTTGGGGACATGCACTAAGACGACAAGGAGCAGACCGCTCTGATACCACTGATCCAGATTTTATGAGCAGAACGAAATGAATACCGATTATTGACAGGTGCTTAACACAAAAATAACAGAGATACAGTAAAACTGGTTTTCTATTAAATAACGAAATAAGTTGAAACTGTAAAATGCAGCGGAAACAAGCTTGCTGGAATGGTGGCGGCTTATCTCTGAGAAGAGATGTGTCGGCAGCGCGCATTCGCAAGAAGAAGATTACAATGAGGCTCTGAAGGCCTTTTTACAATAAAGAGGAATGCCAAAAGTCCTAGACCTCCAAAAACCTAACCCTAGGAGATGAAGCGCCAAAAGTCATGTGGGCCCCGTTTGGGTAAGTTGGTGCATCAACTTCTCGGGGTCGTAACTTTTGCATACGATCTCCGTTTTAGTCATATAATAGCTCGTTGGAAAGATCTATCCGAGGAATACAACATTTTTGACAAAATTCCATGGTAGAATTTAGCAACCGCAACATACCCCAAAAAACATCGTTTAGGGCCTCAAAACGGCTCCAGAAGTTCAAGACCCGAAAAACTGCTAAAAATAGTAAATTGCCAAAAATGTCAGAAAACTGTTTTGAGCCGGTTGGAGAAGGTGGGTGGCCACCGATATCCATCTGGATCACACGTGGATCGTGGATATAGCGACAAAATTATTCCGACGAAAAAAAATCTCGGCTTTCGTGGAAATTGCGACGGATAAGTGTGGCAATATCAATGAAAAACCATTGCAAATTTGGTCATATGTATTAGTGATTACATGATATCATGAGAGTCAACTCTTCAGAAGAAATATCTTCTACGTTTTCATCTTGAGATGGTTCTTGTTCTTGTTCTTTTTATTCTTCCTCTTCACAATCTATGTAGAATAATTTCTTCTCACCACACATATGTCCCTTACTGTACTTGTTGTCACAATTAAAGCATAAACCTTTTTCTTTTCTTTCCTCCAATTGTTGAGGTGTAAACGTTGTAGGTTGAGGTGTTTTAGAAGAAGGAACATTATTCTCTCGATAGATGTTAAGATTGGTCATTCTAGTAGCCATAGCCATATTTTCACTTTCAACATTTCTCGCCACCCTGAACGCATTCTTCAATGATTTGGGTTCCCAAAGGCGAACCTCATGTTGAATGTTATCCTTTAAAGTTCCTATGAATACATCAATGAGGTGCTCACCTAGAATATATATTACCTTTATATTCAATATTTGGAAGTTCTCAATGTGCTCCGCAATTGAACCCTTTTACTTGAGATTTATCAATTGGCTAAAGAAGGTATTGTTCCATGTATCCTCATAGTGTGCTATCATTTCTTTCGTGAAAATTTTCCTAGTGACAAGTGATTTGCAAGAAAAAATCCATCAATACCACACAAATTGATTGGGTTCTAAATATAAAGAACCAATTCATACCTTTTGTGTGTGTGGCACATCATGTAGATCAAAGAACTGCTCCATCTGAAGTATCCATGTGATTGGATCCTTGCCATCAAACTTCCTCATATTGATCTTAGGAAAGTGGTTGGTCTTCAACCCAAAGTTGGAGTTTCTCCAGTCTTTATTCATCTTCCTTGTGTCCTCATCATGAATTTCATGGAATACATTTTCACTTTCAGGTGTCCTCTCTATTAAGAAATTTTCCAATCCTTCCATGATCTCCCTTTTTAAACCATCCATATTAGTATCCATTATTGCCTCCAACTAAGCTTTAGTTAAATCCATCATCCCTTGTAGTTCATGTTTTGTTACTGTCTTGTTTTGTAAATCATTTATGTTCATGCACATTTCTTCACCTTCATAAAGAGTCCAAGTAGGACTATATGAAGGCTTATTTGGTGTAGAAGTTCCCTTTTTTGGTGGCATGTTGGCCAAGTATCACTTTTAAACCTTGATTTCTAGGTGGTTCTGCTAGACGATATTTATTCTACTGTATCTCCAAAATTTCGATCCTTATGGGTCTAAAAAAATTGTTATGTAGTTCTATGATATGTCTTCTTTGCAATGCCACAGGTCTAACAAAAATTGGATGTGCCAAGTGGAAGTTATGGTAAATTCCCCACACCTTGTTGATTTGTTTCCCTTCTAGGAGAGCGTAATTGTAAACCATTCCAAGAGCACAATATTTGATATTTGATTCTGAAACTTGCACCAGAAATACTACATAATGTCCACTATCCAATGAAACATTTTTCACATAATTTGGATACTCACTGAAGAATATATGATTGTTTTACCCATAACACATGTTTGAGACTAGTTAATATTACTAATCAACTACCCTATCTTACACAGGGTGTATCTACAAACGTAGGATGACCCAGAAGATGAAATTTTTGTCACAACTACCTTGATAATTTATCTGAATATCCTCTGTGTTTCAGGGTTTGAAACATTTTATAGCGAAAATTTTGTGATGACGAAATTCAGGATGATTCTGGAACCCCATCTTAAACGAGCTATATCGCCAAACATATAAGGCCTTAGGAGCTTAAATTTGAACCCCAAGTACCTTGATCCATCTACTAAATATCCTCCAAGGATTTCCTTATGAAACATCATAGAAAAAAAGTTATAGAGAAAATTACAAGGTGTCTCAGATGTAGCAGTGAAACCCCAAGACCTTGAGCTCTGATTCCAAATGTTAAGAACCAAATATCAAAATAGCATAAAAAACCTTAGAATAGGTACTCAACGCCTTGTTAAAGAGATAATTTCAGATAATAAGCCTCTTCGAGGGGAAAACCTCCTTATACACCACACAAATTTGCAAATACAAGATGATTCCAAATGAAAATGTCTCCTTTGTATATATAGGAGACTAGGAGGTACAATTATAACTAATGGACCCAAGCCAAAATAAATAAAATAAAAATACTAATGTAATATTCCCCGATTAAGGGGTAATGTGGTGCTTAAATATTGTAACTGCGAAGAATATTCTACTTATTATTGATTTATTATCTTATAGAACAATCCCCTTTTGTGGATTGCTCATGTCGGGACTTGTGTATGACCAAATCCCCTTTGTGGATTGGTCAAGCCCTCATTAAATGATGCTAATATAGAAGTCGGCCCCTAGGGCTAATTAAAGTGGATTTAGCCACTAATTGGAGAAGTTGGCCCTGCCTAATGAAGATACACCACCCTAGCGCTCGTCAGCTAGTATAAATAAGAGAAGCTAGCGCATCATTCACTCACTCACTCAAGTCACTCATCTAGTGCGCAAGTTTGAAGGAAGCTTTAGTTAGAAGAAGGAGAAGAGAGAGGCGCATTGCTCAATATTGCATATTCTCTAGTGTTTGGTTTATTATCTTGGCATTGTATTGGAAATCTATATTAAGGAATTTTTTTATGGGTTTTCTACCCCATGAGGGTTTCCGAGGATAAATGATGTGTACCTTGTGATTGTGTTTCTTTCAGTGATCCTGCTTATGCTATTATTGTCCAGTAAATTGAAAATAACTTAATCGAAGCTCTAAATTTAACATGGTATCAAAGCTAAATTGAGTAGAGCACCTTTCACTAGGTAACCAAAAACTTCATTGTTGTCGTACAAGAAAATTAGGGATTTTTGTTGGAAGAGAACTTTAGCCTAAAAACCATATAGGGAAGTGCGCCTTAGCCTAGAGAACTCATTGGAAGCTTGAGCACACCTTTTCAGTGTCCAAAGCCTTTGGAAAGTGAAACCCTAGCTTCCACTGGTACCAGAATACCAAAAAACCAGAAAACCAGGAAACCAAAACCAGTACCAGAAGTACCAGTCTAAATTTGCGCAGGTACAATTTCAAGGGGTAAAATTTGGATTTTATGAAAATAGACTGCACCAGCCTACTCTCCTGAGCCCAATGAACCTCCTGGTAAGTTCATATTTATTTTTTGAGCACTTTGAATTTTTGGTCATTTTCCCAACTCCAGGTCAAGATGTCTGCAAGTACCAAGCTTGTTGACAAGTTAGAATGTGTGGAAAACTTCCATTCCTGGAAGTATAGGATTGCACTCATTCTTGAAGAAAATGACCTTGCAAGATTCATCAAGGAAAATGTACCAGAACCCGTAGATGTTCAGCTAAAGCAAAGCACCAGAAGGATATGGTTAGGGCCAAAAGAATCATTGCAAACTCTATTAAATACCACTTGATCCCTCAAGTGTCCTCCAAGAATAATCCAAAATAAATTTTTGATGCCCTAACCATAATGTATGAAGGAAGGAATATCAACCGGAATATGAATATGAGAACCCAACTCAAGAATACAAAGATGTAGAATGGAGAAATCATTCATGACTATTTCTCTAGGGTTTCTCAATTCAAGGAACAACTAGAAGCAATTGGAGACAACCTAGATGAACATGAACTCATAATGACAACTCTTAATGGTCTCACAAGACCTTGGGATTCCTTCATCCAAACTATCTGTGCAAGAAACGAGAAACTCTTGTTAGAAACATAGGATCGTGGAGCAATAAAATAAAATAAAACATAGAAGATACACAATACAATAGAGACACAGATATATGTGCTTCACCCATTGTGGGCTACTTCCACCAGAGAAATTTCTAGGTCCTTCCTTTATTATTATCCAACAAATGAAGGGATACAACCTACAATACACCCATTGTAACTTCATCTTCTTTCTTTCATAGTCTCCCCTCTCAGAATACAATATTCGTAATAATACATAGCTGCAATACATTTCCCTCATAAAAGAGGGTTTCCTTCTAGGGAAAAAAAACCCTAACATAACTTCTATCGTCATATCTATGACCTTATAATGAACGATTCATATTTACAATTAAATTACAATATACATTTACAAGGCAATTTTTTCTCCGAGGACCTGCTTGCCCCTAGACCTTGCATAGGGGGTAACCCCCCTCTGCACTCCTCCACATAGAGGAGTGTACATTCTTTCAGGGTGTAAATTCTTNAAAAAAAAAAAAAAAAAAAAAAAAAAACCCTCTGAATCAGGAAGATAATCATGCTCCACAACCAACAATCTCCCACTTGGAGACTGATCTCAACAACTCTACTGTTGTTGTATCTGTTGGACTATGAACCTTCTTAGACCTAGAAAATTTCTCATCTTCACCTTCATGCTTGAAGACCAGCTGGAACTGAGAAGCAACTCAGTTTCTCCTTGGTTACTCTCTTAGTTAACATGTCTGCAAGATTCTGGCTAGTGTGTATCTTTTCCAACTTCAAATATCCATATTCCAAAATGGATCGTATGAAATGGTACCTGAATTGTATATGCTTAATCCTCGAATGGAAGGTTGAGTTATTTGCAATATGAATGGCACTCTCACTGTCACAATACAACCTATTACTCCCCTGCTTCTTTCCCAATTCCTCCATAAACCTCTGTAACCAAATCATCTCTTTACTATCCTTTGTAGAAACAACATACTTTGCCTCTTTTGTTGAAAGTGCGACAACCTTTTGCAGTTTCTAAATCCAACTTACTGTTGTTCCACCTATGGTAAAAATATACCATGTGGTGCTCCTCCTTCTATCTTTATCACCTACCATATTTGAATCAACATATCTTTGTAGAACAATTTCTAAACCTTCAAAACATAATGCACGAGTAGCAGTACCTCTCAAATGCCTGAGGATCCGCTTTACTTCCTCCCCATGCTCTTTACCTGGATTGTTCAAATACCTACTCAAAACTCCCACTGCATGTGCAATATCTGGTCTTGTGCAAACCATCACATACATCAAGATTCCAACTGTTGATGAATAAGTGACCCTGAACATGTATTTTATCTCCTCCTATGTCTTGGGACACATTTGCTTAGTTAATTTGAAATGGCTGGCCAAAGGTGTACTAATTGGTTTTCATTCTACATTCTAAACCTCTCCAACACCTTCTCTATGTACTCACCCTGAGACAATGTCAATTTGCGATTTTCATGTCTCTTGTTATTCTCATACCAAGGATTTTCTTTGCAACACCCAAATCCTTCATTGCAAATGAATTATATAATTTCATCTTGAGCACATTTATATCCTACATATTAGACCCTACAACAAGCATGCCATCTACATACAATAGCAAGATAATATAACTTCCATTTTCTATCCTTTTAAAATAAAGAAAGTGATCATAATGACATATACTATAACCTTGTTCTATCATAAACCTGCCAAACTTCAAATACCATTGCCTTGGATATTTATTTAGGCCATACAAGCTCTTCTTCAACCTGCATACCAAATTATCCTTCCCTTTGACGTCATACCCTTGTGGTTGTTGCATATAAATCTCTTCCTCCAAATCCCCATGGAGAAAAGTTGTTTTTACATCTAATTGTTCAAGATGAAAATCTTCTATTGCCACAAGACTTAATATAGTCCTAATTGAAGTCATTTTAACAACATGAGAAAACATTTCATCAAAATCTATACCTTTCTTTTGTGAAAATCCATTTACAACAAGTCTAGCCTTGTAGCACTTTTTTCCTCCATCTTCTTCCTTCAACTTGTAAACCCATTTATTCGACAATGCTCTTTTTCCTGTAGGCAACTAAACCAAGTCCCAAGTCTGGTTATTTACCAAGGAATCAATTTACTCTTTCATGCCTTGCTCCCACTTTTGTTTGGTATCTACCTGTATTGTCTCTTCATAACATTCTGGTTCACCATAATCAGTCAATAATAAATAATACAATGAAGGAGAGTATCGTTCAGGGGGTCTACTTAACCTGGTAGATATTTTAACAACACTTGCAGGATTTTGAGGTATGTGTTGATCATGTTGTTGTACATTATGATTATCTAGTACCTTTGGAATTTCTTTTTCAGTGATCTCATCAAGCATTTTGTATTCTGGTTTTTCTTTTTCATGTTTCTTTCCCTGCAACTGATCTTTGTAGATGAACTTCTCATTCAATATGACATCTCCACTCCTAATGATTTTGTGATTTTCATAATCCCATAAGAGATAACCAAAATCATTAACATCATATCCAATAAAGGTACACTTCTTGGATTTTTCCTCAAGCTTTGTTCTATTTTCTTTATCAATATGGACAAATGCTTCACAACCTAAAGTCTTCAAAAAAGAATATTTTACCTTTTTACATGTCCATGCCTCATATGGAATTCCATCATCCAAATAACTTGAAGGTCCTATGTTTATTAAGTAAATAGAAGTATATACAAAATCTGCCCAGAACTGTAAGGGCAAACTAGCATGCAATCTCATACTCCTTGCACGCTCCATGATTGTCATGTTCATCCTTTCTGACACACCATTTTCTTGTGGTGTTCTTGGAACTGTCTTCTCTCTACTAATCCCATGGTATGAAAAATAATCATTAAACTCCTTGCTGCAATATTCACCTCCATTATCTTATCTGAGACACTTCAACCTTTTTCCTATCTCATTCTCAACTAAAGCTTTCCATTTCTTAAAAGCATCAAAAGCATCAGATTTTTTTCAAACGCAATAAACTCAATTTTTTTAGTTGCATCATCAATAAAAGTAACATAATAACGAGAGCCACCAAGAGATGATACCTCATATGGTCCCCATACATTTGTATGCACAAGCTCTAACCTTTCACTCTTCTTTTCTTTTCCAACTCTAAGAAATATGACTCTCTTTTGTTTTCTATAAACACAATGCTCACAAAAATCCAAATCAATTTGTTTAAGATCTGGCAATAAATTTCTTTTCTGAAGTATGTGCATCCCCTTCTCACTCGTGTGTCCAATCCTATGATTCCACAGTGTTGTATCCACTCTGGTAGAAGCTAAACAGATAGAAGAGTCAGTATTACCAGTACATAAATACAATGTACCTACCTTCTCTCATTTTTCTATCACCAATGATCCTTTGGTGACCTTCCACACCTTATCTGTAAATATCAATGTACAACCTTCACTTTCCAACTGCCCTATTGAAATTATATTTTTCTTTAGATCTGGAACATGTCTTACCTCTTTCAACAACCATTGATTTCCATTTCTTTGCTTTATTTTTACCTTTCCCATTCCAACAATTTTGCATGGTGCATCATCACCCAAATGAACTTGTCCAAAATCACCTTGAACATAATCTAGAAAATGTTTCCTATGGGGTGTGGCATGAAATGAAGCCCTTGAATCTACTACCCAAGACTCATAAATATTATCTACAAAAAGAATCAAAGCATCATGTAACACATCACCTGTTACATTTACTTCCTGATTTTTCTCTTGTTGTCCATCTCTTTGTTTCTTTGGAGCTCTGCAATATTTCTTTAGATGTGATTTCTTCCCATAATTCCAGCACTCTATCTTTCTAAATCTGGATTTGGATATGCCCTTCCTAGAATTCCCGCGGTTCCCTGAGCCCTTTCCTCTATCCTTTTTTCTTCCCTTGTTCTCTGTGTTTAATGCATTACCTGATGTCTCACCTTTTCTTTTTTGTCGCATTTCCTCACTAAGGATAACACCAACAAAATCATTAAATTTTAAACTATGTTAACCAGAGACAGAGTTACTTACATCCATGACCAAGTCATTCCATCTTTCTGGCAATGAGCACAAGATTATAAGAGCCCTGAACTCATCAACAAAGTCAGATTTTACATAAATTAGTTGATTAGTAACTGTATTAAATTCATTTAAATGATCTGCAACAGACCCACCTTCTGGCATCTTCATATTAAATAATATATTCATTAGAAATACCTTATTGGTTGTCGATGGTTTTTCATACAGTTTAACCAATGTGTCCATCAACTCCTTCATTGTCTTTTCTTTTGAAATATTGAAAGCCACCGACGCTGTCGGACTCAGTCGTATCGTTCCTAGTGACTTTCTGTCAAGAACCTCCTATTCTTCGTCCTTCATGGTCATTGGCTTCTTTGTTATTCCACCCAATGGTATGAATAGATCCTTTTGATATAAATAATCCTCCATATACATATTCCATAACTGGTAGTTTTGGTCGTTAAATTTCTCGACCCTAAACTTTCTATCTTCCACCATTTCTCCCACTCAAACTAGGAACCCTCTTTTCCTGCAAGTTACCTTTCGCTTCAATACCAATTGTTAGAAAAAAGGGATCACAGAGAAATAAAATAAAATAAATGCGTAAATAAAACACAAAATATACACAATACAATTGACACAGGTATACATGGTTCACCCATTGTGGGCTACGTCCACCAGAGAAATTTCTCGGTCCTTCCTTTATTATTATCTAGAAAATGAAGGGATACAACCTACAACACACCCACTGTAACTTCATCTTCTTTATCTCACAGTCTCCCCTCTCAGAATACAATATTTGCAATAAAACATAGTTGCAATACATTTCCCTCATAAAATAGGGTTACCTTCGCCAGAAAAAAAAAAAAAAAACATAACTTCTACCGTCAGATTTGCGACCATATAATGAACAATCCATATTTACAATGAAATTACAATAAACATTTACAAGGAAATTTTTCCTTCGAGGGCTTCGCCCCCAAACCCCTACAGAGGGTGTAACCCCCCTCTGCACTCCCCCACATGGAGGAGTGTAAATTCTTCTGGGGTGTAAATTATTCATGGGGTATAAAAATGGCTGAAAACAAAGACCTCTGAATCAAGAAGATAAGTAGGCTCCACAACCAACAACTCCAATTTGACAATCTTTGGGAAGAATGTGTTCAAGAAGAAGCAAGAGTAGCTAACTGAGAAGTAGTAATACTAAGGGATGAATATCAAGCCCTGGATTCTCATGATAAAGGAGCAAAGAAAAGGTCTCACTTCCATAAGGAGACCCACCTACATAAGGAATCTCACTCCCCAAAGAGATTCACCCATTTCCATAAATAATTTCTTCTCTTATCAATGTTACCATTGTGACAATATGGGACATATTCCTAAGAATTTTCCATTTAGAAGATAAGAATACAAGAAGAGAAATAACAAAATATGTCATGCCCACACATTTGAAGATGATGAGCCACCCATAAAGATGATTAAATAAAATATTGAAGACTATGTTTTATTCCCTTCTGTTATCACTGAAATTTCGTCCGCACATGGCGACAAGAACTCAGCATCGTCAAAACAGGAATGTAGTCATTCATGGCACAGGATCAATTCCACAACATTGCAAAAAGGTCAAAAACTATACAAAGTAACCAAAAATTGAAGGGCGCTTTACAGAATATGGGTGCGCGCGCATATGCGTGGAACAACAACGTACAATGCGCGCATACGCGCACGATGCACGGTTGTTGGGCGAAAAACCCGCGCACCTGATAAACAGTGCATTTATTGAAATTGGTCGGCCTCCCAACCACTAATGGATCAGCTCCCAAGTCGATTTGACATCAAATCTGAGCTGAATCCGCATGGTAGGCTGGTCAAAGACCTAATTGAGCCCTAAAGAGCCCCTTTTCACACCTCAAAGGAGTTACATAATCACCCAATGCCATGCTATAAAAAGCCATGAAGAAACATCATTTTCTCAGGGAATTTCATGTATTGTTATGCTGCTAAGATTGTTAAGGACTCACTCTTTGACAATAACACATTGGCACCATTTCATAGAGCCATTCACCTCTCCATTGAGTGAATGTGCTTGGAGTTCTTTCACCATCATTCTCATTTTCTT
>ML800118.1:315577-329111 GCA_009831015.1 Picea engelmannii
CATTTCTTAGGCCGAAAATCTAAATGCTGCACTTGGACCGAGGTACCTAGTAACCAACTTTAGGACATCTACCCAGGTGGCGATTGTGGGCTGCAATCGCACCTTGATTGGATTTTGTGTGGCTATTGGGAAGTATCGCCAGCGCTTTCGGGATATTGCCCCCTCTACCCCTCATTATAACCAGTTATTTCATCCTTCACTAGTGTCTCTTCCGGTGACTTCAGACCCCACTGTTGAGAGCTATTGGAAGGTCCAATGCTTTTTGAAAGGAAGGACGTTACGTCTTCTAGGACATGAGCATTTGCTTTCTTTTTTATTCCCCCACACGGACAAAACCCTCTTACCCACATATATGCTTCTTTCTCATTAATGTATGATGCACATCTGATTACATTTTGACTTTGATATATATATTGTGTAAACATTTAGCAAAGACTCTCGGTTTTATATTTCTCTCAACACTTGTTGCACACATTTCACACAATTAGTCTGACACCATAGGGGAACCACAGAACCCCCGTCGTTCACGACGCTTGCTCAACCTCCCTCCAATCTTAGGGGGAGTATCTGGTCGTACTCGTTCATCGATACCTCCTTCACACACTCCTGTGAGTGCTACCATCCTAGGATCATCTTTGCTTGGTTCTACCTTACTTGGGGCCACTTCCCAAGGTCATACATTCACTCGCTCTCCTTTACACGGAAGCGGGGGACCCACTTCCTCTCAAGGAGGAAGTACCAACCCACCTAGTCCCCATCAAGGGTCAGGTTCACAACACAATATGGCTGGAACTAATATTCCCACCCCACTACAGATGCCATACTTGGCCTCTCTCAACATACCGGATCTCACGAAGCTCACTAATGATCCTATATTGCATGACGCCACATGGCCTGCAATGCCAACAAAACTTCCTTCAGACATGCCAAGTTTGAAGGAAAAGCGGGAGATGACCCCGCCAACGATGTCATGACCTTTCATCTATGGTGTTCTTCCAATAGAATTATGGATGATTCTGTCAGACTGCGACTATTTCAACGCACACTTACTGGTCCATCAGCCAAATGGTATGTCGAAGAAAAATACGGGTCTCATACAACCTTTGAGAAATTGGCCAAAGCCTTCTTGACCTTTTTCCAACTACCCATCCGCCATGACAATGGTCTAGAACTACTGTCTAACTTCAAACAGACCTCAACCACCCACATCGCTGACCACATTCATGAGTGGCGTAGGCGATGTAGTTTGTGTAAAGCATAAACTACCAAACAACAATGTCTTGACTGGTTTCTTAGATCACTTGTCGCTCTCATTGGTAAGGATGTCGCTTCCACCTTCCCTCAGTCTGAAGAGGAAGCCATTAGTAAGGCTCAACAATATGACCTCATTTACACACAGTCAGGATACTTGTACACAGTACTTCCTGATCTTCCAAAACCTGTGCCATTTGGCCAGGACAAACCTGGGATGTCTCACTCAGTAGACAGACTAATAGGTGCCACCACACACCATGGTCCACAACCACAACCACCACCGATGTACGGAACACCTCAATACCCACCAGCATATGGGGGCACTCCTTAATTCCCCCCACCCCCTTATCAACAACCATATCCTATTGCTATACCTCCACCCATCAGTGGACCACCACCGGCACCCCCCATACATCCACCTATTACCACAAGTTGTGGTACTCCCTCGACATCAGCTTATAGTACTAGTGAAAGCACATAGCCTTCCTATGTACCTTACGGATCGGAACCACCACAAAATCCATACTTCCCTTTTCCTAGTCCCCCACAACCCATGGCTCCCCCCCATCCACATGCGGGGGTAAATTTTGTTCAGCGTTCCGCTGCTCAACAATACCAGAATTTTGAACAATTAAATACAGCCAACCCCACCCATCCATCAAACAATAACAGGAAGAAAGGACAGAATAGGAATAACAACAACCCTGGTCAAGGTGGGAATCAACCCCCACAGCACCAACCACCTGGGGGAAATCAGAACCAAGGGAACCAAAACCCCCAAGGGGGCAATCCTAACAAAAAACGCCAAGGGATAAATACGGTTAAAACCATCCACCCTTGTGCTATGTGTGGCGTGTTCGGTCATTACACTCACCATTGCCCCCAAATCGCTGATTTCAAAAGGTTGAAAGACTCGGGGAGAATTCCCCCTTCCTCAGCGCAACCGGCCCCTCAGCAGGCACAACAACAATACGCGCAACAACCCCCTCCCGCCGTGCTGCAAAATCCTATCCCACATCAAGGTGTCATAAACACCCATCAGGACACACAACATCCCCCACCTCAGGTGGGCCAATATCACAACCCCAACAATCCAGTAGAGCGAACAATTCTCCTCACCAGTGAGGAAGAAATTCTCTTGCAAACACGCAATCGTCAGTATTCTACAACAACTGAGTCTACTCCCATCCCTTCAGAAACAAACCCTACACCGACGGGACCCCCATTTATGATCCCTCTCTCTTCGGCTGAACCACCATTACGCATCCCTCGCATCCCCTTGCGCAGGAATGTTCACAATCCACAGGCTAGGGCAGCACATAACTACAGCTTGGTAGATGACTTAGCACAATCCCCGGCTACCATGTCAGTCTTGGAAGTCCTCCAGACTTGTCCAATGCAGCAGAAGTCACTACTTTCCGCCTTAGGGGCAATCGACCTAGCCGATACTCGACTCATCACTTTTGACCTTGATAGTTGCGAACCTCGTCTTCCCGCCGCGGTCGCTATTCAAGTACCAGTAAAAATATGGAACATCACCGTCCATCGGTGTATCATCGATGAAGGAGCATCTACATGCATCATGTCCAAAACAGTATGGCAAAAACTTGGTTCCCCGGAACTCATACCCTCCGCCATCACATTACGAGCTTATGACGGACGACCATCATCTCCTGAAGGGCTCCTCCAAAATGTCCCCGTTGAACTCGGAGGAAAAAATATTCTCATTGATATCGAAGTTATTGACATCACACTCGATTACAATATCTTGTTCGGACGTAGCTACATGTATGCTATGAAAGCAGTGGCATCTTCCGTCTTTCGAACAATCATGTTCCCCCACAACGGAAAGATTGTGACCATCGACCAAGTCTCACATTATTATCCAAACCCATCTGTTAATCTCGATAACATTCTTCCCCTCATCCACGCCAACCAAGACGTATACCCAGTCGTTGAGATGGGTCCTAGAATTTTCAAAGATCCATCCTTATTAGGGACATACCATGGAGCACCACCGCTTCTTCCCCCTAATCAAGTATGCGTCATCTCTGCTAAAGAAACCCACACGGAGGATACTCGTCCTCCTCAGGAGGCTTCAGTCATTCCTGACGTCTCAATAGTCGCAACATCACTCCCATAGGAGCCTCCTGCGAACTCGTCGACCCCCACAATCCACGAATCCACACCCCCTCAGGGGCCTAGTCCCATTTGGGAGACAGTCCCCCGACCCCTCACTCAAATTCCCTTCTTTTACCCTCCACCTGGTATAGAATATTTCCAGGTAGCCGCAACACTCACACTACCCAATATGGTGTTAGCAATCCTAGTGTGGTATTTACATCCACTTGAGATGATCCCTCGTCCACAGGAAGGCCTCCCCATGACGATTCCGGTCCTCACTCCCACTACCCCCACTACCCCCATACTCCCTACCCCCCCTACTACCGCTGGGGGCAGGAGAAAGAAGAAAGAGCCCACAGCTCCACTTCCTCTGTGCATCCCACCACCTTGCGCATTGTGTGACAAAGAGGGTCACCAAACCAACAACTGCCCATCACTACCCGAATTACGGAATTTGATTCCCCCCAATCCACCCCCCACATCGCCCATTACTACCGACACTCAACTTGCCAGTAGTAAAGGGTTGAGGACTAAATTCACGTGTGTCATCTGTTCCAAGTATGGCCATTACACCCATCATTGTCCAGCATTGCCTCGTTTCCGGCAGGCCTTAGCTATCATACGCCAGGACTTTCAGAACAACCCACGCCCTACTACATCCTCCACAACAACACATATCACTGACATTCGCTATGTCACCACTTTCGTCAATAAACGCATGAAATGCCCTTGCTCTCTTTGCGATTCATTGGCTCATTTTACCTACCAGTGTCCTATGATCATCGAATATAGGCAACGTCAATTGGCCCTGCTGCACCGACCCGCAGAGGCAGTTATTGACCTTACTTCGCCACCGGAAGATCTGCACGTCATTTCTCCTGAGCCCGAGGCACTCCCTACATCTCCTTGGTTCTTAGATGACGTACCTGAGGATTTACCCCGTAACCCACCCAATTCTCCTGCTCATTCCCCTACAGAGACACCCCATCCCACCACCACGGGTACCCCTCAGTACCTTAATATATGGTTTATGTTGAGTGAACCCTCACTCTCTCTTAGCATTACCCTCTTTGTTTCTTCAGCAGGGGGCAACCACACAGTTGTTGAGATCACTCCTCACGATCCATTATATTTTCGTCATTTCCAATGTGACGAAGAAATACTGGAAGAGCTACAATGCCCGGACTCTCCCTGGGACGCACTACATCATCGTGCTCTCTTCTTTCCACATGAAGCCCTTATGCCTCCTAGCCATAATCCCATTTACACAGTCGAAACCAAAGATTTTATCCCCTCCGGGCCTATCGATTGGTTCAACAATCCCATTCCTACACCCAGCGCTTTTGAAGAAGGTAATCTGGCTAACATTTCCCCCACCATCAAAATCGACATTTCCATTAAACCGGGCACTGTCGAAGAAATAATCATTGGAGTTGCTTGCACTCCTCAGGAAATCACCGCATATAAAGCCCTCTTCCAAGAATATAGGGATATTTTCGCCTGGTCATACACAGAGATGCCTGGCCTTGATCCTTCTATTGTCGAGCATCGCATCGACACCTAGCCTGACATCACACCAATTCGCCAGAAACAGCGACCGCTACACCCATCCAAGGCCACGGCTATCAAAGCCAAAATTGACAAATTACGTACGGCCGGATTTATTTACCCCATCGCTTATACTTCATGGGTTTCCAACCCTGTACCCGTCGACAAAAAACAGGGCACCATTCGTGTTTGCACCGACTTTCATGATCTCAATAATGCATGTCCAAAAGACAATTTTCCAACGCCCTTCATTGATCAAATTATCGATGACTGCGCAGGCCACAAGGCTCTTTCCTTTATGGACAGATTCTCTGGCTATAACCAAATTCAAATCCACTTAGCTGATCAATATAAAACCGCGTTCATTACCCCCTGGGGTACCTTCTCATATCGTGTCATGCCTTTTGGCTTAAAAAACGCCGGCGCAACCTTCCAGCGGGCGATGACATACGTATTTCATGATCTGGCTAAAATCATCCTTGCCTACTTGGACGACCTCACTGCTCGGTCCAAGAAACGCACCCAACATCTCGATGATTTACGAATCATCTTCCAATGGTGTCGCCAATATAACATCCGCTTGAACCCTCTCAAGTGTGTGTTTTGTGTCACTGCCGGGAGACTCCTCGGTTTTATCGTTTCTCAAAGCGGTATTACCGTGGACCCCCTCAAAGTCAAATCCATCACCGAAATTCCCCCTCCTAGGAATTTACGACAATTGCAAAGTCTACAGGGAAAAGCTAACTTTCTGCGACACTTTGTTCCTGATTATGCCATCCGCGCACATGGTTTCCTTCGCTTGCTACGTCATGACATCCCTCTTCACTGGGACGACCATGCCCAATAGTCATTTGACGATCTTAAAGCAGTTCTTTCAAATGCACCTTTAATCAGTGCACTTGACTATAATCGTGAGTACATCCTCTACGTATCGGCATCAGCTGTATCAGTAGCCAGCGTCCTCGTCCATATCAGAGATGACAATCGTGAACATGTCATTTACTACGTTAGTAAGAACCTCTCGGGACCACCCTTGAAATACAAACACGAAGAGAAACTTGCTCTGGTAGTTGTCCTCGCAGTCCAGAAACTGCGCCATTATTGTTGGGTATGTGTTATATTCTTTGCATGTGTGTGTGTGTGTGGGTGCGCTACAACAACTGCGTCTGGTAGTCCGTACCAATTAGAGCTCTGCCGTTGCGCCGGGCGCTTCCTAGGGGGGTCCCAGGGGGGGGCAGGTATGCCCCCCTCTGGTTACGCGGAACGTTCGGCACCGGGCGGTAGCCCGGGGCCAACGGGGTTTGGGGCAGTGCCCCAAGTACGCGCAGCGTTCGGCACCGGGCATCGCCCGGGGCCGAGGGGTTCGGAGCAACGCCCCAAAATTTTTTTTTTGGGCGGTTATTTGTTATTTTTAGAGGATTTTGCTATTTTTAGCTGATTTGTAAATTAATCCCGGATTAAGGGATTAGGGTTTTGGTATCTACGGAATACCTAAAAACATTGTATATATTGTATGGCGAATGGTGAAATTCAATATAATGAAAAAGAAAGGTTTTCCCGATTGAGGGTTTCCGGTAAAGATCTCTGTGTATTCTGTGTATGAGCCATTGATTAATTTCTGTATTGCTTAAGAATATATATATGCATTGCTTTACTTCGCAGGTTTAAAACTTACAATTACATTTTGCTTCATACCACTAAGGTCGTCGCAGATTCAAACCCTATGCAATATTTGCTCAGCCGACGACAAGTTAACGACAAAATCGCTTGATGGATCGTTATCCTCCAGGAATATGACTTCGAGTTCTCAACACCTAAGAGTAAGAAGGCCGTCGTTCTCACCGAACTTGTCACAGCCCTTCCCTCTAACATTACCAGTCCCCCCGTCAACACCGACTTTCCTGACGAACATCTCTTTTACATCGCCTCAGATGATCCTTGGTATGGCGACCTCCTCGTCTACCTACGAACTCAAAAGTTCGGTAACCATCTATCATGAGATGATCGTCGGCGTATTCTCCATCAGGCCCCTCGCTATCTCCTCATCGGAGACATCCTATATCGGCGGGGTGTCGACACCATTCTTCGTCGTTGCCTGACTATTGACGATGCCGACAGAGTCTTAAACGAATGCCATAGTGGCGCTTGTGGGGGCCATCTTTCTGGTATCTCCACCGCGCAAACGATCATCCGGGCTGGTTACTTTTGGCCTACCCTGTTTCATGATTGCATTCATGCCGTGAAACGATGTGAGAAATGTCAGCTCTATGCCAACAAGGCCCGGGCTCCCCCTTCCCTTCTTCACCCTGTCATTACTGCGGGCCCCTTTTGTAAATGGGGCATCGATTTTATGACTTTAATCCCCCCTCCAAAAATGGTCACAAATACATTGTTGTCGCAGTTGATTACTTCACCAAATGGGCCGAAGCAATGCCCACTTTCAACAACACCGCTGACACAGCAGCACGTTTTTTCTTTAACCACGTCATATCACGTTTTGGCGTACCACTCCAACTTGTTTTCGACCATGGGAAACACTTCGAGAACGAGATCTTCGTAGAACTCTCATCTCGGTTAGGCTTCTCTCACGAGTTTTCCTCACCATATTACCCTCAGTCAAACGGAAAGGTCGAGGCAGTGAACAAAGTCCTCAAGACCATGTTACAGCGCACGGTTAATAAACATAAAACCAATTGGCATCATATGTTATTTTTCGCGCTATGGGCTTATCGAACGGAAGTAAAGAACGCTATGGGTTTCACGCCATTTCATTTAGTCCATGGGGTCGAGGCAACTCTTCCCATCGAGTGCGAAATTCCCACCCTTTGCACCGCAATTGAACTTTTACCTGAAACTGCTCCAATGGAGCAGTGCTTACTGAACTTGGAGTCTCTAGATGAAGATCGTCGATCCTCATTACAGAACAACGAGGCAGCTAAAAAACGATCCAAGGCTACCTTTGATCGCCATGTCAACCTTCGATCATTTCATGAAGGCAACCTCGTCTTGGCCTACGATATCGCTCATGATACCTTTGGCCACGGAAAATTCAAATCACTTTGGCATGGCCCTTACATCATCCAACATTGTCTCACCAAAGGCGCATACATCCTGGCCTCCCCCAAAGGCCTCTCACTCAAGGAACCCGTCAATGGGTTATATCTCACGAAATTATATGCTTAAGAGTAGTCATTCTACTTTAGGTTACTTTTGCTTATTTAGTGTTTTTAGTCTTTTTCCTCCTACCCTCTCATCTAAACTATCATTTGTGCTCTTGACAGATGATTCCTCCACCATCATACCACATTGGTTACGCCGACGGCACCAGCCATTGGACACAAAATCTCGCTTCGGCTGCTTGGGCTCTCTACACCCCATCACATGAAATGCTACATTCAAGCGGCATATGTTTGGGACCAGCAACCAACAACCAAGCCGAATACACTGCTGTCATTGGCCTCCTGACTGATGCCCAGCATCATCATATTCATCACCTTAGCGTTTTCCTCGACTCCCAACTAGTCGTTCTCCAGCTCAACAATGTGTACCGTGTACGTGATCCGTGCCTCTTTCGCAAATACCTGCAGATTAGATTATTATATCGACATTTTGATTCCATTACCTTTACACATATTCCAAGAGAATTGAATCAAACAACAGATGAAATAGCTAACATGGTGTTAGAATGGCATATATCACATCAAGCTACACATACATAAACATCTCATACATCCTGTCACAGCATATAGATAGAATAAACATCATCATCATCAACAAAAAACACATGTATACCACATTTGGATCTCAAAAACATGTATACTCATAGATATATATGGGCCCCTCAGGCCATCCGAATGTTTACATACAAAAAATATACATCGGCCCGCAGGCCCGTGCCACATCTCGATACAAAACGGCTCACCAGCCTATCAAAAAGGTATACAACATACATATCATACATCAGGGTGCCTCTATCGCACCCCCAGTTGCTCCTCCCTTAGGAGGAGGCGGTGGCCCACCCCTACCTGCCCCAGGTGGGGGTGGTGGCACATCTGCAGGACCCTCCTGCCCCAGTGGCAGGCGTCCACTAGTCATAGTGGCGAGCACAGCTGCTCGTCGCACTATCCCCCACCATGGTGGCGGTAATCCAATACACTGCTCCAGGAATCCCTCATCCTGGATACGGATCCACATGCCCTCAGGCACGTCCTGTAACACCATCTCCAACCGACGGCATATATCATCAACATCTACTCCCGCTGTCGCCGGAGGAGCATGTGATGGCCCCACACCAGGGTCATCGTATCGACGCCTCCTCGCCGGTCTCTCGGGCTCTGCTGGTCGCCCCACGGCCTCATCCTGCTGACGCCTACCTCCCCACGGTGGCCTCTCCGGCTCTCGCTGAACCGACGCTCTATACAACTCCACCTCGCGCCCGCGAGGTGCCAAATCTGCACATACACAAAGAAAAAAACAACAGATCGTATCAGTGTCTATACATCATACACATGAACTGATATATCAAAAGCTAACATAAATCAAAACATACAAATACACAACATACCTCGATGGTCGAATACCTCCCCAGGAGGAAACACCATGTCTGGATCCCCCCGGAAGTCCACCCCAGCATAAGGGTACTGAAGTATGACTTGCAGCATCTGCCACCATATTTGCGCCGCCTGCGCTGTAAAATAATGGCCACCTTCGCCACCACCATGGAAAACCAACACTGACGACCACCGCCGCAAGCGCGGCTCTCATACCCCTGGTGCCTCTAATAACACCCTCGGGCGCATCATCGACACCCTCTCCAAGAAATTGGCTACCAGGATCGAGCCGAACGCGAACTCCCCGGTGCCTGTGGACCGACAACGGTCCATCTGCGCGATCATTCGTGCGTGCAATGTCAAACCCCAGGCGAATTGCTCATGGCCCACCACCACCCTCTCCATCACCAGCAGCTGACCACCACTGATCCGTTGGGTTGCCAGTGACCCATACACCCGAACAATCATCGCCACTACACAACGATGCAACAACAAATCTATCCCGCTGATGCTCACTACAGTCCCAGACATGTAGTTCTCGCCTGAGAAAAACTGCGCGGCGATCGTAGCAAGGGTTGTCTCCCTCGGCATCACAGGCTCTGCTGGCAGTGGCGTTCCCCGGAAGGGAAGCCCAGTCAAAAAATAAATATCCTCCACCGCAGTGAAGGGGATTTGCTCTCCTCGCACGAGGAAGTAGTGCAGGTCTGGACTCCACATCTAGAGCAAGAACTGCAGCAAGTACTCTTGTGCCCGTATCAACGGGCACTCAAAAAATTTTAGCAACCCACTGGTTGCTAAAGCTGCTCAAACCGCAGGCCCTGCATTGGCCACAGCATCTCGTAACTGCGACCAGTCCCACTCACGCCACCGGACATCCATAGTCACTGCTAGTCACCTGCACACAAAACAGAGTCCTATATCATCTTATGCAACCATCCAATGCATCAAAAAGACTCCCTTTTTTACCCTTCAACCTTGCCTTTTAGGCACGGTTTACCCACCCACAGGCGCGCACACATGTGCACATGTTTACTATACATGCACGCACGTATACACGCCTGTTTTTCTCACAGGCGCACTCTAGTGCGCGCCTGTTTACCCTACAGGCACGCGCTAGTGCGCGCCTGTCAAACTTACAGGTGCACTCTAGTGCACGCCTGTTCACCCCACAGGCGCGCACTCGTGCGCGCCTGTCACACTCACAGGCGCACCCCAAGGGCGTGCCTTAAATTCCCCCTCACGCGCACCAAGGCATGTTTATTCAGTGGACAGGCACGCACGTATGCGTGCCTTCCACTGAATCGCCCCCGCATGTGGGCCCACACCCTAGTCAAAAACCCCTAAATCCCCTCGTACGGCCCCCCATACCTACCCTGCCCAAGAATTAGAAACCTATTTCTATGCAGGACGATCAGACCACTAACCTGCAACTCGCACACCATCGATCGGATACCTCGTGCTCCCTGAATCACCCAATATCCTCTGAATCTACTCGCAAACTCACTGTAGCAACAGGTACAAATGAGGTGGCAATGTGGGCCCTACAACTATATATAGGCCTTTTGCCAAACTTCCACTCACCATTCTGGGAGCCCACGGCGTCCATTTTTCGAACCGTCTTCAGCCACGGGATCAGCATCCCGCCATCTACATCACAGTTGTCCCTGGGCCGCTTTTCATCCTGAGCCCCCGGGGCACCCTTTTTTCATATCATGGTCAGGTACACACGCGTATTGTCACATTTATCTCACACATGCTCATATCTTAGATTCTCTTCAGATATTTCTCACTTTGGGTATTTGGTTGTTCTATGTGCAGGTACGTGATCATCATCTCTCCACATCATTCCTCCAGGTATATACTCAGCACTGGCATGTAGTCTCTCCCGCTGTATTGCATTTACATTTCCAGTCACACCCTCTGATATTAGCCTTTAGGATACCCATTCCCGGCTCTGCAGTACTCACATCTCCCTTTTCATCTTCAGTACTGTAACCCGATAGCATTCTCACCCATATGAGTTGTCCCATTCATAGCACCTTTTGGCACTTTTGACACTCATGTTGTTCTTCATTACCCTTTAGGGATGGGAGTCCCTATAGTCTTTCACCATGTTGCAGATCAACCACATACTCCTTCTCCTCATTTTTCTAGCTTTCCCACATGGACTCCCAAAATCATCGCTTTATGGTTATGTTCTTTTTACCTGCACCTCCGCAGGATCACGAACCCACCATGTCATCCGCCATCAGTTTTTCCACCCATGAACCTATCCTCGTTTCACCTACCTCATACAGAAACTCACCAATGGGGCCCCCACCCTCCATCAGTTTTCCAAGAAATTTCTGCCCTACCTGGGGCACTCATTTTACACTGGGGCACCCTTTTCTGTATTTGTACACTTTTCCCAAATTATTCATTATTTATTGTACAAACGCCTTTATTTCCCGTAATTACATTTTCTGTTGTCATCACCGTTGGCGACTTTCTTTCTTTTTTGCCACACGCAACCCATGTCACCCTTGGTTGGAGCATTACTTATCATCTACCCTAGCTGGCATCGTCCATATCTTCAGAGTACTCCCCAGGTCACTTACCTCTACCCTTTGAATTTGTTCACTTTATCCCGCCTCTGGCACCACTTATCCTCGGTCTTGGTGTCCCCCTGACACTCGACCTTGTCACACAGTTGTGGCCACTGCTTATATCATACATCCTCCAGCCAAGGGCAGTCTTGAGTCTTCCCACTTCTTGACTTCGTCCATGTACCTCTGCCACTTTCTCACCTCAGTAGATTCCACGGAGCCCTTTGCTTCTGGGAGTCGCATCCCCCTTTTTTCGACATCAGCACAATTTTCCAGAAGGGCGACAGTATCTTGATTCTCATTTTTTATTCAATGAGAGATCTCGGATGGCACAGGGGGAAACACCATTGCCCCCTACTGTCGTTGGCCCCCGTAACATTCGACGCAAACACTTTCTCATGTTACGGTGGGTCTTACTTTGCGACTATTGCAGTTATTATTATCCTCATTTTCCGAAGACCTCTGAACTTGATAGGGCCATCAATGCCCACATCATCGTCACTGCTTATTACCGCGATCATTGCCCATTGTTCAGAGTATGTTCCATTGCAGAATTGTCTTTTTCCTTTATCATTACCGCCCCCGAGGGTGCTGCAGTTGTCTACACCAACACTTCAGTCATCTTTTTTAAGAGTTACATAAACACGAGCATGGGGCATGCCCGCCTCATTTGTACACAGTTGTATATTGTTCCGCACCTTCTGGAAGGTCGGGTTCTACCGGTTCCTTTCTTCTCCAAAGGATTTCTCTACACGGTCCCACTATTGCTCTTCCTTACAACAACATTCTCAGTAAAAGAAACATTGATGGATTTTGTCTATACGTATGCTCCTAACCTCATCCATCAGGGGGCATCTATTATCACTGAAATTTCGTCCGCACATGGCAACAAGAACTCAGCATCGTCAAAACAGGAATGTAGTCATTCATGGCACAGGATCAATTCCACAGCATTGCAAAAAGGTCAAAAACTATACAAAGTAACCAAAAATTGAAGGGCGCTTTACAGAATCTGGGTGCACGCGCATATGCGCGGAACAACAACGTACAATGCGCGCATACGCGCACGATGCGCGGCTGTTGGGCGAAAAAGCCGTGCACCTGCTAAACGACGCATTTATTGAAATTGGTCGGCCTCCCAACCACTAATGGATCAGCTCCCAAGTCGATTTGACATCAAATCTAAGCTGAATCTGCATGGTAGGCTGGTCAAAGACCTAATTGAGCCCTAAAGAGCCCCTTTTCACACCTCAAAGGAGTTACATAATCACCCAATGCCATGCTATAAAAAGCCATGAAGAAACATCATTTTCTCAAGGAATTCCATGTATTGTTATGCTGCTAAGATTGTTAAGGACTCACTCTTTGACAATAACACATTGGCACCATTTCATAGAGCCATTCACCTCTCCATTGAGTGAATGTGCTTGGAGTTCTTTCACCATCATTCTCATTTTCTTATTGTAAGGAGAG
>ML800118.1:351664-375995 GCA_009831015.1 Picea engelmannii
GGCGTGTGAAATAGGGCCCCCTCTACCACCTGTACTCCACTTAAAGGTGCACGATGTGATTCATGTTGTAGATCTGAGAAATATCTGACCGTTGTATTTTTCTAGGAATGGACGTGGACACATGGAGATGTACCACGTGCCAGTGGGTCGAGGAGACAGGCGAGAGTGGTGGGACCCGATGACGTCGTTAAAAGTGACGTGGACCCTCCTGAATGTACCACATTCCATGGTGGTGAAGGGCGACAGTTGTGTTGTGGGCCCGGAGAATAAAGTAATTCGCGATTTTTGGGACTCACGAGATAAGGGCATGGGAGCTCGACATTGAAACTCGCAAAGTCGTGAAGTAGCGAGAACGAGAGGAGAAAAGTCAACATCGCTTCTCAGGGTTTCGTGAAAGGGAGGCACCAGGGTTGGATGCCACAACTCACAAAGGTGCGAATAGCGAAGGGTGCTAGCACTTAGCCCTAGACTACGGTCATGCGTAGCATACGCTAGCGAGGAGGGAGCCATACCCGTGTCGCATCTTGGGTATCGGTAGTTAGAGGAAATGAGTCGAGGGTCTTTGACTCACGAACTCGCAAGATCGCGAGTTGCAAAAGGGTGACTCTGGTTACGAATATTTAATTGTGGGATCTTCGTGGACCGAAACCCAAAGTGCCAAAAATGAAAGTTTCAAAAACACAAAAATTGTAGAACCAAACGAGAGCTCAGAAAACTTAATTGAATCAAAATGTCTTTCGTTCTTGTTCGTTTTGGCTTATAAATTATACAGTTTGTCCGAAGGAGTAATGGCCTGACAAACTTTGAATTTAATTGCACAGTGCATGTGTAGAGTTCAACGGAGCTCAGGATTCCAGTTAACCAACACCGAGTATGGAATGGGAAAAGGTGATGATTGCCTCCGAAACAGGAGACAAACGGGAAGGAAAGGATGTCAATATGGGAGTGGAAGGATCGAACTCCAATGGGCATGAAAAAGAGATGGATAAGGAAGAACATATGATGCAACTCATCGAAATATTATAGAAAGATGCCCAGGCTCGCCTAGCTGATAGCCGAAAGCTCATGAAAATCCAGGATCGGCAGGGTGAATTCAATTTAAAAATGTTGAAGAGCTTGGAAAGAATAGAAAAGAAATTGGAAAAAGGGAGTGACACAAGAAGATCAAGAAGTGTCAGAACCCCTGAGGGGAGAAGGAGATCGAGGAGTGGTAACAAACATTACCATCTCTCCCCAAAGCATTATGGCAAGGAGACACACAGTAGTTCAAGCCCATTCCCTACCAGAAAACACCAAAAATCTGGAAAGGATGAATTGAAAGGGGAGATGAACAAGATTAAGCCTCCAACATTCGATGGAGAACCTAAGAAGGAAGAAGATGTCGAGACCTGGTTTCTTGGCATGAAGAAATACTTCCAACTACATAATTATTCTGCCCATGCAGAAGGAAGAATTGCAATGTACCAACTGAAAGGAAAAGCATCCATGTGGTGGGATCAGTTTGTGCAGGTGCAGCACATCCGAGAGAAAGAGGTCACTTGGAAGTAATTTAAGAGGTATTTCGAGAAGAAATACCTGACTAAAAGATACTATGACAGAAAGATGAAGGAGTTCTTCAAACTCAAGTTGGGCAGTATGACCATTGATGAGTATGAACGAAATTTTCTAGAACTACTGAAGTATGTTCCATTCATCAAAGACGAGGCTGTCAAAATTTAGAGGTATCTGAGTGGACTACCACCTTCCATTGGTGACAAGATTCAGTATGACGATCCTAAGACCATGGAAGAAACCATAAGAAGAGAGAAATGTCTATACGAACAACAAAGAGAAAAGCCTACCTTTCGAAAGGTTTGAAATGATCAGAGGAAGTTTAAGAAGGAACAGAGGCAGAAGGAAAACAAGCCTTCCTTTTTCAGAAACAGTCCTTGGGGACAGTCATCTTTTAGAGAGCCCAGGAGAGTTGAAGGGAGTGAGCAGGTGCCAAGAACACCACCTATGGAGTGTTGGGGTTGTAAAGGGAATCATAGGTATAGAGACTGCCCCCACAGATAAGATAAAGCGAGAACTGACCATATTGTTCAGCAAGATGAAACAGTGGAGAATATGGGCAGCAAAATGCCAAGGATCTACGCAGCCCTGGACAACAAGAAAGCATAATTTCAATCACACACGATTGAAGTGGAAGGTATGATCAACAACCGATCACTTGATATTTTAATTGATTCAGGGGCTAGCCATAGTTATGTAGATCCTAGAGTGGTGGAAAGTTTGCATCTAACAAGAAGCAAACATGAGAAGTCTTGGTTAGTGCAGTTGGACACAGGGACCAAGAGGAAGGTCACTGAATTGGTTAAGTCTTGTTTAGTGGACATGAAAGGAATGAGCACTAAGGCTGAATTGAAAATTTTTCCTTTAGGCTCATACGATTGCTTAATTGGGATGGACTGGTTAGACCAGCACCATGCCCTTCTGGATTGTCGTAACAAGAGTTTCACATGCCTAAACGAAGAGGGAAATCAGGTAACATTCCAAGGAATTCCCAGAGCCGTGGCTGTGAGGGAAATCTCAGCCATGCAGCTGAAGAAATATTACAGGAAAGGTTGTCAATTATATGCATCTCGGGTGGAAGAAGCATCCCGAGATGTAGTATCGAATCTGGAAGATCATGAGGTACTCAAGGAGTTCAAGGATGTATTTAAGGAGGTACCTAGATTACCTTCGAGGAGGGACATCGATTTTTCTATAAATTTGATGCCTGGAACAACTCCAGTTTCAAAGGCTCCTTATAGAATGAGTACACCAGAGATGAAAGAGTTGCAATTGTAGCTCGAAGAGCTACTAAAGAAAGGTTACATTCGCCCCAGTGTGTCACCATGGGGAGCCCCGGTCCTATTCGTGAAGAAGAAAGATGGGACGTTGAGGCTATGCATTGATTTTCGGCAATTGAATAAGGTTACTGTGAAGAACAAGTATCCTCTGCCAAGGATTGATGATCTTTTTGATCAGTTGAAGGATGCGAAAATATTTTCGAAAATAGATCTTCGATCAGGATATCACCAAGTGAGAATAAAGGATGAGGACATTGGCAAGACCGCCTTTAGAACAAGGTACGATCATTATGAATTCACAGTGGTGTCATTTGGTTTGACAAATGCACCTGTTGGTTTCATGTGTTTAATGAATGGAGTGTTCAGAGATTATTTGGACAAGTTTGTCATAGTCTTCCTGGACGATATCTTGGTGTATTCCAAGACAGAGGAAGAACATGAGCAACACCTGAGAATGGTGTTGCAGGTGTTGAGAGAACACCAGTTGTACGCAAAACTGAGCAAGTGTTCTTTTTATCAAAGGCAGATCCATTACTTGGGATGCATTATATCAAAGGAAGGGATCGTTGTGGATCCTGAGAAGGTACAGGCCATCCGAGAATGGCCAATGCCAAGGAATGTGGCAGAAGTTAGATATTTTATGGGTCTGGTGGGCTATTATAGGAGGTTCATAGCCATATTCTCAAAGGTAGCTCATTCTATCACTTCCTTGCAAAGGAAGGAGAAGAAGTTCCAGTGGACTGAAGAATGTGAGAGCAGCTTCCAGCGATTGAAGTAGCTGCTAACTAGTGCTCCGATCCTGAAGATTGTAGATCCAAATAAGGATTACGTAGTGTGAACAGATGCGTGTAAGGAGGGGCTGGGAGGAGTTCTCAACCAAGAAGGATTTGTAGTTTGTTACGAATCCCGAAAGTTGAAGGAACATGAGAAAAATTATGCCACTTAGGATTTAGAGCTGGCAGCAATCGTCCACGCCTTGAGGAAATGGAGACATTACCTCATGGGCAAGAGATTTGAGTTGAGAATAGACCATAACGGTATGAAGTATTTATTTGATCAGCCGACCTTAAATTCCAGGCAAATCAGATGGCTGGAGTTTCTGTGCGAATATGACTTTGATATCAAGCATATCAAAGGGAAAGAAAATAAGGTGGCTGATGCACTCGGCAAAAAAGTGCACGAATTACATGCTACAACCATTAGCATGTGCCAGACTGAGATGAAAGATAGAATTTTGGAAGCTGCAAGTATTGACTTGCAGTACAAAAGTCTTGTAGCAAAGCTACAGCAGCATGAGAGACCACATACCAAGGAAAGTTATACCTTGGGAACTGATGGTTTACTTCTGTATAAAAACAGAGTGTATGTACCCAATGACCGAGAATTGAAGCTGGCAATTATAAAGGAGATGCATAATGTGGCTTATGTTGGACATCCGGGATATCAGAAGACTGTGGCAGCAGTCAAAAGCCATTATTTTTGGCCGGGTTTGAAGAAGGAAATCATTGAATACATCGCCAGACGTATGGACTGACAAAAGGTTAAGGTTGAGCACAGGCACCCAGAAGGGTTACTGCAGCCTTTACCTATTCCTGAATAGAAATGGGACATGGTAACAATGGATTTTATCACAGGATTGCCCAGAACAAGCAAGAAGCATGATTCAATCATGGTGGTGGTGGACAAGCTTACTAAAGCTGCCCATTTTATTCCACTAAAAACCACCCATAGAGCAGTTGATGTTGCTGACATCTTTTTAAAAGAAGTTGCACGCTTGCACGGAATTCCTAAGACAATTGTGTCTGATAGAGACCCGAAATTCACTTCGAATTTCTGGAAAGGACTATTCAAAGGATTCAGAACGAATCTGAACTTTAGCACAGCATATCATCCCGATTCTGATGGACAAACAGAGAGAGTAAATAGAGTAATAGAAGACATGATGAGAATGTATGTGATGGATAAACCATCAAGGTGGGAAGACTACCTGCATTTGGTAGAATTTGCCTACAATAATGGGTATCATGCATCACTGAAGATGAGCCCATTCGAAGCGCTTTATGGAAGAAAGTGCAACACTCCAGTGAGCTGGGATAATCCAGCTGATAGAGTAGTAGTTGGGCCTGAGCTGCTCAAAGAGATGGAAGATCAAATGATAAAAATTAAACATAATCTAAAAGTTGCCCAGGATAGGCAGAAAAGTTACGCTGATAGTAACAGAACCCATAGAGAATTCAAAGTGGGTGACCATGTTTTCCTGAAAGTGAAAACTAACATGAGTTCCCTAAAGTTGGGAAGTTGCGCCAAGTTGGCAGCAAGATTTTGTGGGCCATTTGAGATCCTGGAAAGGATTGGGACGGTTGCATACATGCTTGCATTACTTGCATCTATGACTGTACATAATGTGTTTCATGTTTCACTGCTTAAGGAATATGTACCTGATGCTAATCATGTTATCGATTCGAATGTGATTCAGGTGGAACCAGAAGGTGTCCTGCAAGTGCATCCTGTGATTCACGTGGAACTAGAAAACCTGTGTGTACATTCCCTGAATGAGAAGCCCGTGTTGATTTTGGGGAAAGAGTCTGTGTTTGTTCTGGAAAGTTGGTACACCCCTTCTCTATTCTAAACTGTGGAGTCTGAATCGAACCCTGCATGGACGACTCATCGTGCATCTCTGAGAATCCAGAGTGTGAGTCTATCCTGTGTTTCCAAATTGAGGAAACAGAAGTGTCTTGTCCCTGCTAAGCCTGGTTATACTATTGCACCTGTCTGGAGCTGCCCCGGGGTGTTCGTGTCTGGATCCCGTGGATTGTGGTGGATGTGTATTGTTTGATCCTGTGTGGCTTGTTGGACAGTTGGTACAACACTCTCTCCAAGTGAGAGAGGTGGATGAATATTGGAGAATAGGTTGTTGGACCTATGAGCGACTCCCTCCAGGTGAGAGAGTGCGCAAAGGAAGGAGAGAACTCCTGGAAGGAACCCTGTAGCTGCCACAGAGCCCGGAGACTTTTAGTCCAGCCTGTTCCTGTAACCCAAGGCAAGGGAGATTAGCAGCCGAAGGACTGTCCAGGTGATAGAGAAGGTGAATACTCCTGGGGTGGAACAGGCATGTGGGGAAAGAGGGTCTATGGGCAGTGAGCGTGGGAGGTTCCTTGGAGGGAATTCCTTCCTTGTGGTTGTGTGTTGTTTCCCTATAACCTCAGCCTAGCCTAGATTTCCTTGCCTTGGGGTGGACCTTAGTCCCAGCTCGGGGGTGACCCATTGCTGAGCTGATGAGTAGTGCGGTCTAAGGTTGGGAGGTTTGTGGAAGGCCTGCACTTGGTTGGTGTAATTTACCATTATTCAAAAGATAAGTATATGTTTATGTTTTAATCATGTTTTGCATGATTCTACTGCTTATGTTATCATGATTTTTGTTGTGTATACGAATTAGTATGAAATGCTATGGACTGTTAATTATGGCAGTAACTCATATGAATACTCTGTGTAGAATGTGTTTATTTGTTTAAATGCATGATATTTATAATACATGTATGAGTTATGTGCAAAGTGGTGTTATAAGTTTTCTTTTAAGAGCGATTAAACCTTGGTAGCCAAGAAAAGGTGTGCTACAGTTTGGTATCAGAGCGATTAAACAAAGTAGCAGAAAAGGTGTGCTACAACGACCATGTGAACCTATTGAACCATTCATTGTACCCAAAACTAGAAAATGTCTAACTTGGATTGAAGCTACTCTACAAGAAGCGGAAAGACTCAAAGATACAAGTGGCACTTTCAAAGAAGTAAAGAAGCCCAAAAGATTCTCTAGCTATGCAGCATCTATGAAAAAACTTATAAATGAAGAACCCATCACATTTAAAGAAGTGGTTCAAAAGAAACAGTGGAAAGAATCCATGACAGAAGAATACCATTCCATCATGAAAAATGATGTATGGGAAATTGTTCCTAGAACCAAGAAAAAATCAGTGGTAACTTCAAAATGGGTCTACAAGATCAAGCATGTAGTAGATGGAAGCATAGATAAATACAAGGCAAGGTTCGTGGCTAGAGGGTTCTCCCAGAAGGAGGGAGAAGATTATGACGAAACCTTTGCTCATGTTTCCAGATATAATTCTATTAGAGACATTATGTCTTTTGTTGCTTCCATGGTATGGAGTTTACATCAGATGGATGGAAAGACATCCTTTCTCAATGGAGCAATTGAAGAAGAAGTATACATTGAACAACCTCAAGGTTTTGAGGTGCATCCCAGAGACACTCATGTTTGCATATTGAATAAATCCTTGTATGGACTCGAGCAAGATTCAAGAGCTTGGTATGCCAGAATTGACAGTTACTTAATAAGACTTGGTTTCTCTAACAGTCATGCAGATCCAAATCTCTACTACAAGGTTGTGAACAATGCACCTATGATTCTACGGTTATATGTCGATGATTTATTCTTGAAAGGTACAGAGTCTCTCATCACCCAGTGTAAGAAGGAATTGGATTCTGAGTTCGATATGAAATATCTTGGTCTCATGCACTATTACTTGGGACTAGAAATATCACAGAAGCATGGTGAAATATTCCTTGGACAAGGAAAGTATGCAGTGAGGATTCTTCAGAAATTTGCAATGATGGATTTCAAATCCATGGCCACTCCTATGACCACAGATATAAGAAAAGTAAGAGACTTATATTCTAATCCAGTCGACCGATCCCTATATCGACAATTGATCGGTTCGTTGATGTATCTAGTGAATACTTGACCGGCTATTTTCTTTGATGTAAACACTTTAAGCCAGTTCCAAGTGGAACCTAGACATGAGCACTGGATAGCTGCAAAGCATGTTCTAAGATATATTCATGGGACGTTAAACTATGTTTTAAGATACACCTCATCCAGTGATATACAACTTCATGGATTCACAGATTCATATTGGGCAGGGTGTGCAGAAGACAGAAGGAGTACTTCAGGGATCTGTTTTAGTTTGGGCTCTGCTATGATATCATGGGCCAATAGGAAACAAAATTTTGTCGCACTCAGCACAACAGAATCAGAATATATCTCAGCATGTAAGGCATGTACTGAAGCAGTATGGTTGAGGAAGTTGATTTCTGAATTATTTGATCAGGTACCAGATTCGACTGTAATATATTGTGACAATCAAAGTTGTACGAGTCTATAATAACACCAAGTGTTTCATGACTGATAGAAACATATTTAGATAAAATACTACTTTATTCATGATTAATTCCAAAAAGGAGAAGTGAAACTCCAATATATCTCTACAGATGAGAAAGTAGAAAATATTTTGACAAAGCCTTTATCCAGGATAAAGTTTGCATACTTAAGGGACAATATGGGACTCGTGGAGATAACTCCCTTAGCTGAAAGGGAAGAGATGGATCCTCAGTTTGGGAGGGACCACTGATGTTTAATTGATTCATGGGCAGTCATTTTCCAGTTTGGAAAATGGTCCAGGTTGGGCAGTTCCTTTCCAGTCCAGAAAGTGGTTCGATATTTCTGACGAACAATCATTTTCCATTTTGGAAAGTGGTCTGGATTGGACAGTCATTTTTGTAATGAAAATGGTACGATAGATTGTTGATGTACCATAGACAATGATTCCCCTTGTAGCCAATGTGGGGGAATGTTCTAGAACAATCATTCTTCTTGGTAGTCACTCTGAGTAGTGGTCAAGTAGAATGGTATGCCTCGTCAAGAAGACATTCTTTTTAAGTTCACAGTTGTGAGAAGTTTCAAAGAATGGTCAGTTTTGGAGGTTGGTGCAAGACAAACATTTCCTTGGGAAATGGTCCAGACAATCATTCCCTAGGTCAGAATCATTCTCTCTAGGTTGCACTATGATTAGTGTCGGAGGAATGGCCCAGTTAGGTGAATGGTCCAGGTTCGGCAATCAGGGATAGGCATTCCCTAGGGCAGACTCGTTCTCTCTAGGTTGACTATGATTAGTGTCGGAGGAATGGACCAGTTAGGTGAATGGTCCAGGCTCAGAAATCAGGGAAAATTATTCTTCTATTCTTGGGAAGAATAGTCAATATATCCCATGGCTAATGTGTTACTTTCTGAGAGAATATGATCTTCTAGATCTCACATATATGAGTGGAAGAAGGGCCCATATGACTCGGTTTGTATCATGATATTGTTGATATCAAATGATATGATTATTGTAGAGATTGTATGTCTCTGGACAGTAGTTGTATGCTACGATGGTGGATTTGATCCACTGGTAGTGACTGTGTGTCATTGGTTAGTAGAAATGTGCTAATCGGAGTGGTTGTGTACCATTGGATAGTAGTTGTATACTACTATGTATAGACACAGTTGTGTTCTATTGGATGACATTGTTCTAATTGCCCTAGAGACTATCTATTTGGATAGTGATGATGGTGCTTGTGATTTGATCATGAGATAGCCTGTGTGGCTATGATGATGCTATCGATTGAATGGTTTGTTTGTGCTCAATACCATTGCCTTTAAAACCTCTCTAGATAGGAGGGAGTGTTGATATTATGGTAGCCGAGGGAGGTATTAGCCTCCACATATAACCATTGACGAGACTAGAATATTCCAGGAAGCAAGAGAAACCCTAAAGCTTTGGATAATAATCCTAGAAGACAAGTTGGCTTAATATAATAAATTAATATTGAGTTATTAGCCCCCAGGTAGAGAAGTTGGCCCAATCAGTTAAGCTAGAGAATTATAAATAAAGGGAGCTAGATATCATTTGTCACTCACTCACTCACGACTGCATAAGGACAAGAAGTGTACGGGAGTGAAGGAGAAATCCAACTGTTGCAGTAGTGACTTTGTCTTGGGTTATTGGTTTGGAATTTCTGCTTGGTCTTTGGTTATCCTTGCTTGGAGCACTAGCCTTGGTTGGCTATTGGTATACTATCGGAATTATTCTTCCTGTCAAGGTTAAGGTGATCAGGGGTGGACTTTGTGCCTATGGTTGGGTGACAATATTGATATATTTTCTATGGTGAAACGAGCACAACCATTTTTCTAATAATGCCATCCTCTGACTAAAGTTTATATGAGTTCAGCAGAGAACCCAGGGGGGTCAAGAGCATATAGGTGATGAATTCATCACTTACAGTAGGCACAAGGAGAGGAGAGGACCAAGATCATATTATCCCCCATTTCCTCATAGTTTAGTAGAAGAGGAAGAGACACAGCAGGAAGAAGAAAGAAGGGCAGAGTGTCAGGCAAAGAGGAGGATGGGAGATAGATAAGAAATGCCAGAAGGTAGTGGAAAAGAACTCATGGACCCAAAATCAGCCTTCATGCAATTTCTTAACAATTTGGTGATTAGTGCATAGGCCATGACTCATTCTTTGGCACAGATGGCAGATATATTAGCTACAGGGAACATTCCATGAGAAAAATTCCTCCATGCAACACAGGGGAACTCAAGGGTAGGTAGTAGACCCCATTCACCTACTTGCACCTACACATAATCGAGTAAGATTCCCAGGCCACTATTCCCTATATTTCAAATGGAACTTCCAGCAGTAGCACAACATCCAGTAGAAGAGAGACCGACCACACGGGCACATGATATTGATGATTACAAGAGAGAGTAAGCAACTCTAGGGCCAGAGTTCCATAATGACATGATTTTAGTAGAGTATTGTGGACTTAGACTCGGGAACTGTCCTAGAGATCCTCAGAGGGGAGGATAGCAACAACAGCAGAGACATAACATGGAGTTCATTCAGAAAGTAGGGACACTCACTATACCCTCTTTTGATGGATCATCCAGATGTACTTCCAGATCTTGGGTATAGAAACTCAGCACATACTACAAGCTCAATCAGATGACAGAAACAGAAGCCATCAATTTCACTACTTTTCATTTGGAGGGAGAGGCCCACGAGTGGTGGCACCATGGACTAGTGATGTTGGGTCACAGTCACATCACCTCATACAGGGAGTTCACAGAGAGACTTATGGACATGTTTGACAAGAGGGATCTAGAGATCCACTTCAGGGACTTAGACCAATTGAGACAAACTGATACACCTAATGCATTTATCATAGAGTTTTAGAGAATAGTCATGAAAGTGATGGAAATTTCAGAGCCTAAACTGATTGAAAAAACCCCGCTGGAAATTTGCAATTTCTTTTCAATTTTTTGTTATGTATTTTTTCAAACAATTCATAAACAAATCAACCACTGCATTGTTTGGAAAGGTCTTTGAGTTTTTTTCTTGGTTCATGGTAGACACAATTTAACAAACATTTCATAAATGAATATTCTACCAGGAGAACTCAAAGGACCTCTAGTATGTTGTCTAGCATTATAATAGACATCAATTCAACCTTCAAAACTTGATATCAATCTTAATTAAGATAGCAATAACACTACATATATCATAAAATACACGATGGCTTGATGTACAAGAGAGAAGATTGTTTATAATGAAGAATCTGCAACAACTTTAAATATTGTAGTGGCTTGTAGGTGATGGTTGGAGCCTCTAGTGCCCAACAAGCTTGTAATAGGGTATTCAACCCATCATACGAAGATTTCAACTCCCAAACCTTATAATAATTATCCCACCTGATAAATTTGAATCCCAATGTGAAGGATGTGACCATCATGTGTGAAACTAATTTCCACTGGAGAGGGTATGGTCTCTAGTTGAATAACTCAGCCTCTCTATGAAAATATCTTAGCCAAGAAACTCATAAATCTGCCCAACATAGATGTAAATTGTTCCTTCAATTAATAATCGACTCCAATGGTGTAACTCAACCTCCCAAGTATTAGCATGACCCAACAAGGGATAAACTCATTCCCAAGATAAATAAACTCAACCAGGTAAGCCAACACTCGCCCAACAACAATGGAAAACGAAAAGTAATTGAGAGAGCTCAACATGTAGTAGACAAACTTGCCCCACATGCCAAAATTTGGGCCTCAAGAAATGAATATGAGTCAGCTTCAAGGAAACTCAACCCTTGGATGACATAACTCTGCCCACTCATGAAAACTCTCCCTACATGGAGGAGACTTAGCTCGCACAACAACAGTTGACTTCTACACACCAAATCCTCTTCCAAACGATGAAAACTTAATCACATTGAAGCACAAGGAAGAAATATGCAGTGATCTCTTCACTAATTAGCTAGGGTGTATCGTTGCAACACCGAAACCAGTACACAAAGAAGGGTTTTTGAAAACCCTAGAAAACTCTCCAAGAGCTCTCCAAATTTATTTTCTCAATAAGAAAGCGTAAGAATGAGGAGAGACTCCTCACTTTTCCCTTTTGTTTCTCATTTCCCTTTTTTCCGCTCATTATTTTACTTTATTTCATAAAGTCACTTAAGTGAGTTTTATTCACTTTATAAAATTAAAGTGACTTTTGAGTTTCCTAGTACCCATGTCCCCCTTTTTGATAAATTAACTTTATAAAGTCATCCTAGGCACTTTATGTCCCCTAGGTTCCTTTCTCTACCTTAGCCCAGGGGAACGAGTTAGGCTAGCATAATTTCCACCATGGTGCCTTTATGCAGAAGGGGACATTACAATGATCATTATTTTCATAGAGGGTATCACATAACCCTTGAGAGGATGGGTGAAGGCCTACAGACCTCACACACGATAGGATGCCATCCTACACACTAAAGATCTAGCAGACTCGGTGCCAAAAACCAAAAATTTTTCCAAACCCTTTGTGCCACAGAAGGACCAGGATAGGAAACCATTCCAGAGAGAGTGGAAAGGTAAGGAGAAGTTGGATGATTATACGAGGCATGAGCTTATGAGGAAGAAGTTATGCTTCACCTTCAAAGACCCTGGAAACTAGTTCTTTTTCGGGCTAGATCTACATTCTAAGTTAACGCGGGACTCCCTGTTTAAAACATTAAAAACACTTTGCCTTGATGCGAATAAAATTGAAAAAAGTATGATAGATTGGTTAAGGTTGTTTTGATTATCTCAAGCAATTCTAAAATCAATTTTAAGAAAAGGAAGCAATTTAAGCCTGAATTCAAGATTGATGAATGATTAAGTTTTGAAAGTTTTCGGAGATATGGATGAAGTCCCAAGTCCTTATGTGTGTCCTCTTTCGGAATCTGTTTCACATAACTATAATAACGACTCCATTTACCCAATAAAGGCACTTAGTCTACTGTTCTTTTCATCCTACAAGGAGACAAGATCCCTAGATGGAGCCTATGTTAAAACATATATATTTTTCTAAATTTTTAGACTTAAATATTTTCATTTTTTTTTAAATAAGGACAAATGCGCACTTGGATACCACCCTCGATAAAATCTTTCGATTAATCTAATGGTCTAAAATCCTTTAAAATTCATGGAGCCGCCCTTTCATTAAAAATTCAAATCACTAAGACAGCCTTCAAAGTATCGGGTTTCAGGGTTTCTCAATACTGACAGTTAGACATACAAAGAACTCCAAAGTCCTGATATGCGAAGTCGCGAAACTAGCTTAAATTAAATCGAGTTAATTAAACAATTAAAATGATTAACGATAATCAACCTTATCTCAACTTCATGTTTCGTGAATCCTTCCTAAAACGATAACTTAAACTCCCGATACCCTAAATCAGGAAATCGTTAAGTAATCGTGATTATTTACAAACGTTAAACATGATTAATATTAATTAATCAATCACGATTTTGTGATTCAGGGATCACATCTTTAACTGAAGTAGGATAGCCCATGACCCAAAACCCCAAAATGGATTAAGGTTAAATATGATCAATTAACTATATAAACTCGATTTATTAACAAAATAAAACATTTTAATTTAATCGTTGAGTTTATGTTGTTTGCGATACGGGTGATTTCAAATTTATTTTCTGATCACGAAATAGTGACCATTAATGTTATTAAATGACCAGCATGGGGAAATGATCTCAAATAAGATCCTACTTTAACGCCCAAATATTTTTATTAAAAGAATTAAACACATTGTCAGTGAAAGTGTATGTAGGTTTATGTGTTTAAGGCAAGATGGATCTTTTTCATTTTTACATTCACGTTTTGGTAGAGCTTGCTTAGCGAGATACTCAGTCCTATGCGTTTTCTGTGACAAATAACAGACTTTTTTAGAACTGTTACCATGTCACCACGAAAAATAAGCTAAAGCAACTGGTGAGAGTTCAAAGGTTTTCTTCGACACCTCGCCCAGAAGTATAAACACAGTTAAAACCTAGACGCATGTATTCAACATCCTACAATACGAACTGGTAAACTGCCCTAATGATTCAAGAGACAATGAAAAGGAAGACTTATCTACCAAATACAATACTATTGCTCAGTCAGAGTTGCATAAGGTAGCAACAAGGTTGAGGCTTTTACCCTACAATGACATGATTGGATGGGCACTAGATCACGTGGATATCCCAACTAGAACTATATTCAATTCTTAGAAGGTAGTTGTTGGGTCATTTCGGCCTGAACACATACATGTGATGTATAAATTGTCTTCAACACCGAATTTCATTTAAAATGCCAGTTTTCTAGTGAATTTTAACAAGAAGGATTGTGATCAATATGGAAAGAGTCTTTCCGACTCAATCAAGGACTGGTGTTCAGGCCCCGAAAATTTCAGAGTCAATTGTCACGGCATATACTCAATTTCATCGCTAGAACCGCAATTCATGTATGTAACCATGATGATGTGTAAACTCTATGGAAAAGATAACACAACCCATTTCTTTCTACCATGGGTGCCCATTATACACACAGTGGCAGAAGGATATTCTTTCGACTGGGCCAAGATATTGTCGGATAGTCTGGATAGTGAAATTACAGAATACCAGACAAAGAAAGCCAAAGGGAAATGAGCTTCATTCTTCTTGTACTCATCTTATATTATGGATGCAATCTATTTCATGATGCCTTTCCCGCTGATGGGATGGATATGGACTCCAGATAGTGCATAACCAATTCACATTTATCATTCAAAACTATGGGAAGACAAGGCGAAGGATTTCTTTTATGAAATTTGTAATTGGGTAGCGGTGTTGATGCACACTACTATATTTGGTCACCCACCTCCTATAATTTCAGACACAGTTGTGGCTAACCAGGATAAAATGGAAAACTGGTACATTGATGAACACTTCTCTTATATCAGAGTTTTTGGTTGTTCAGTTCCCCCATATGATTTACCGCAATTTTTACCAGACCGACTGGTGTGCTGTGAGGTCGCACAACAAACTTTACTTGGTGGGATTAGCAAAGAACTCAAAGTAGTGTAGAAAAAGGTATGGCCATATTTTCCCTTGCAGATTGGTGCATTTTCTTTATTGGATTTCGGCCACTCCAAAGTGGAGGTTGCGGCCCTAGAAGAAATAAAGTTGGTTAAAATTGAATTCAAGAATCAAAACCTGCAGAAGGTCATGGGTAACCATATGGCCAGTTGCAATATTAAAAATTACGAACATGAAGAGTCCCTGCAGGACAAAATGTTTCGAGGGGTGAAATCTTACCCAGAAGTTCTGAGATGAGTTTGAGCTCTATCACCTGATAAAATGATTGATTTTTACAACTTCCAAAACCACCGAAGAAGTAGTCTTATGAAAGTATTACAAGGGGAAAACCCAATGTTTCCAGCTACCCATCAAACAGAGACACGAAACCCAGAAGCCGTAAGCTCTAGAAAACAAGAAGCCCTGGAAAACTTAGAGAAATCTGAGGTCTCGACTTAGAAAGAAGATATCCTAGAGACAGATATATCTGATAGCCAGACCAAAGATCTAGCAGAGACATTAGCAAAGAAAGGAGAAGATAGGCCACTGTCTTCATCAAATTACAGATGGAACTAGAAAACAGTTATCCACAGAAATCGACAACCCCATTCAAGTTGTCATGCCATTACAGTTCACCAGAGGAAACCTCGATGCAGAGGTAATATTAATAGGAAATATCATGCCTGTCCCTATTGAAGAGATACCTCCTTCCGATTTGTTTTTCAGTAAGAAAAGGATAGTTGTGGTGAAGAAAGAAATGCACCAGAAAGAAGGTGCAACTTTCAAAAAGCACAGAGTACTATTGGATGGACAAAATTTGGAAGAAGAAGACTTTGCTACAGAGGTAGCAGGCTCTTTGGGAGCTTTTGCAACACCTAACTTATATTCAGTTGATAATCTAAAATAAAAACTGAAGCAGAAGAATCAAATGATAAGTCAGTTGTAAAATTAAATAAGGACTATAGAAAAGAATGCCAGAGATGATGTCAATAAAGGGATTGAACAAGCTAGAGATGGTGATAAACAAGAAATCCAACTGCTCAAGTCTAGTCTTGATGATATGCATAATAATATTCAAGTGAGCGAAAGACAGACTATCCAGCAGGATGAGTTGGTAAAACAATTACAAGACAAGGTCAGTTCCACTAAGAAAATGGTCATGGATATAACATTGTTTCAAGCTCAAGCATTGGAAGTGCTAAAGAAACTGGAAATAGCACAACATAGCCTTTTTACTAAGGTATAAATCATCCAAAATCATTTCTAGGAAGTAAACCAATCTTAGGATAATATTGGTTTGAGAGAAAGAGAAGCTACTGCAGCCCGGACCACTTTTCAAGAAGCTACCATGTCATCGGCTAGAGAAGAAATATCTGTAACTCCCAGATTGACTGTTACAAAGCAGGTCAAAGGTGATATAATATTAAAGACATGGGAGGTCAATATAGCCAAGAGTAAAAGAACAACCAAGGAAATAAAAGAGGATTGTGAAGAGGTTTTTCATTTTCTTAATAAAGAATCACTAGGCCTCAGAAAGGATGATTGTTATGAAATACTAGGACAAATCGACATTGAAAAGAATCAACTTGACATCAAAGAAATCTTAGAGGTAGCTTAGGCTGAAATTTCACAGCTAAAGAAGGTTGACATCGCTCAAATAGATAGATGGTTGGTAAATCCAAATTTACAATTACAGTCAATCACTTCTGAAGATAAAAGGATAGAAGACATGTTTCCACAATTACAAAAGAAGTTGTATCTTTTTGAGACAAAATATGTGACAGAACCTTCTAGACTAGTAGTACAATTTCTAAGTAGGTGTGTTGAATGTCTTAAGCGAGGAAAAGGGAGTACCTCAAAGAATCAATGAGGTAACATGTACATATATGTTTCTGCAGGTATGAGAAAGAGATAGAGAAGAACCAAGTGAAATGATTCAGGTTTTCATTTTGTAACTGTTATTATCTAGGAATAACGAGAATTCCAACCTCATAGGGTTGAGAATATCTTGTATAAATATATTTTCAAAAGACTAAAGAAGGGCTGATTTTTGCCATGTGTAATTGAGAAAGCTCTCCTCATTAAGGATTAATACAAATACAGATCAGAGATTCCACATTTCGTTCATTTGAGTTATATGTTCTTCTGTCTTTCCACATTCCAGTATATTTTTATATATCTCCTTAATGAATGTTTGATCACAATTTAGTACAACATCTATTGTGGTTACATTTCATTTAGTAATTTAATAGTGCACAACTTTTCCTTTGTTTTACTGTTAGTAAATACAAGACCTGTGAGTTAATTAGATTGCTACATTTTATGCTTCATTTAAGGTTATATCATCTATTTTCTTCTTCTGTAGTGAAGTAAGATTCTTTTGTAAAATATGCCTTGCTTTGTCCAACACCTTTATGTTTTTCTCTCATTGCACCCAATGCTTTTAATTTTAACTCAGACATGAAAGACGGCCTCTGAGATGCTATGTTGTTATTTAATTTTTGGGATCTTTTCTCATACAACTGAGGTAGAAAAAACAAATATTAAAATTTTCCTTATTTCTTGATGCCTTGACATTATACTTTGAGCCTTAAGTATAAACTCAGGAACAACATCTTTTTGGCATCGTTGTTGGGGATGGAGAAACGAAGTTATTTTTCCCTGGGAGAACGACATTGGTAAGTTTCTCTCTTCGATAGTGAACAAAGATTGAATACATTATAAGGCTAGTTTTTTATCATTCACTTGGCGACTCCACAACTAATAAAATGGCATTTAGTCGAAGAAATACCAAAAAGAATCTAGACGTTAAGAAGATTATGCATGTATCTGACCCTGAAAAAATTTTGAAACCAAGGGGACACCTTAAAAAGACTATTGCATTAGAAAGTAAATTTTATCAACCCAAATTTGATACTAGGGTTTTATTTGAGCAATTAACTCCGCAAGAATATTTTACCCAAGTCTTTTCTGAATAAACATTTATTGTTAGAACCGAAGCCTAAACCCTAAAACCCGATTTGGTTTCACCTGAGATTAAATATGAGACTGTTCCAACTGTATCCTTTACCAATAAAGGTAAAAAATCCATCTCAATACCCACTTCAATTGATATTTCATCAGTTCCTGAAGTCAAGCTTCCAACCTCTCGAAGTTTTGAAGAATACATCTTATACTCTGACTTGAATCTTGTTGGTTCTCTTGTTTATACATCCTGTAAATCTGAACAACCTAGCCTCATTTCCCTTTTCCCTCTTTTTCAAATTTTTTGTCTCCTAAAACTTTTTCGCTTAATCCTGAAGGGGTCGAAAGGTCACTACACATTCTTGAAAATCCTTCCTATAATCCCAAAGTTTCATCTCTTAAATTATCAATGGTTGCGGCAGGAGTAGGTGGTGCTGGGGGTGTTGTCGGAGGTGGTGTCAGAGGTGCTGGACATGGTGTTGGAGGAGGAGAAGGTGCTCAAGGACCGCCCCTGCCTCCTAGAATTTTTTCTATAGTAGCTACTAGGTTTTCTCCTTGGTCCCCCCAGTTCCCCTCCATGACTTACTCGAAAACTATATGAAAATCCTACCAAAGTTCATCGGAGAGGGAAACTTAACCGCCCCTAAGCACATAAATTTCTTCAATCAATTCATTTATATCCTTGGCCTTGAGCACGAGGATGTTTATTCGAGGCTTCTAGTTCAAACATTCAAAGGACAGGTAAGAAACTGGTTCCGAGGACTGTCAGCAGATTCCATAGGATCATATGACGAGTTAGAAAGTGCCTTTATCAGACAATGGGAAGAAAGAAAATATCACCTTTATTATCTAACCAAGTTTGGAGATTTAAGAAAGAAAAATTCATAAACAGTTCTTGAGTTTACTCAAAGATTTAATAAATTATATAATAATATTCCAGCTGAGGTTAAACCTTCCCAATTTGCAGCAAAAGTAATTTTTGTTAGGGATTTTGATCCTGATTTTTCTCTGTCGTTGAGGGAAAGAAGATCTGTCGACCTCACTAAAATGTAAGATGATGCTATAGAAATTGAGTCAAATATGATGGCATTAGGGAAGTTAAAAGCTAAATTCAAACCGGGAAATAAAGAAATAAGACAATACAGAGAACAAGCATGACCCTCCGGATTTGGGAGGTCCTTGGAAGATAAGATGGATGATAAGGAAAAAATAATCAAAGAATTGTCAAATAAAATCTCGAAAATGGAATTGGACCAATCTAAGAATGATCAGTTCCCTAGAAAATATTTCAGAAGAAATACTAATCCTCAAATCCAACAAAGACAGATCAAGAATGAAGATCAAAAGATTCTTCCCCCTTTAAGAACGAAAATTTTATAGGAGGAGAGGACCTACGAAACTTTGAGGAGTTAGAAGAAGATATGAATAATCTTGGTGATGATTGCCAAGAACCTTTTTTGATTAAACAAGATTATGAAAAGTCTTTAACTACAGAATATTGGTTTAATAATGATGAAAGCATAAATAATACGGAAGAATATGCTTGTCAAGAAATCGTTGATAATATAATGGTCGAGCTTCAACAGAAGTATAATCTAAGGCCTAGAGATAGAAATATCACAACTTCTCAACCAAAGAAATTTATGTCGAAGAACAAAGATAATGAGACAGCTCAACCATCAGTTGAGACGCAGAATGTCAAAAAAAAAGTAGTCGGAACCTAGACTGTAAAAACAAACATGGCTGAAACAAAAGCAACACAAACCGATAAATCATAAAAAAATAAAAAAAAATAAAGAGAGATAGAAGTCTAAACCAGAGAAGTCGATAAGACAATGGGAAATTTCAATCTAGAGAATCAGATTAATAATATCAAGATCCGTGTACCTCTGGTTGAATTTGAAAAAAACCCTACATACAGAAAACAAATTCCTAAAATGATAAATTTTTTGGATACTGAAAGTCAGGCCGACGTCATAAATTTAGATTATAAACCAAATATAATTTATGGTCCACATTTTGAAGGTGTCGGAGATACTGTCGCTCCTTTCTACATTATGCTAACTGTACACGGTCATCTTCTTCACAATTGCATGTTGGATTTTGGAGTTTCCCATAATGTGATGCCCAAAGGTATTATGGATAAACTTGGTCTCGAAATTATTCGACCATACGGAGATCTGTACTCTTTTGATTCGAAAAAAGTTAAATGTGTGGGCATGATTAAATATTTAGTGGTTAATCTTGCACAAATTCTTGTAAAAAGTGTTATGATGGATGTGGTTGTTGTTGATATACCTCCAAAGTATGACATGTTATCTAGGTCTTGGGGTGCCAAACTAGGAGGATCTCTTCAATTCGACATGACATACGTTACAATCCCAATCTTCGGTGGAAATTTTACCCACTTGTACAGAGAGACAAGGTTGGCATATACAGTAAGTGACCCACTGAATCCGAATAATTACCATGTTTATGTCGCAGATCAAGATTTAGGAAATTGTATTTTATCCATTGATGATGATTTAGATGACTGTAAAGAAGAAAATTTTACAGAAAAAGAAAAAATAGAAAAAACAAATAAAGATGTATATAGTATTGGAGCTTGGAAAATGTATTTCGATGGTGCTTCGTCTTGTGGAGGAGCAGGAGTTGAAGTTCTATTTGTGGCACCTGGAGATGCGTTTATTATCCCTTTTTCTTACAGGTTACAGTGGGACATCGATTACACTAATAATGTATGTGAATATGAAGCCTTGGTCTTAGGATTAGAGGTTGTTAGGAAGTTGAAAATTAAAAACTTGGAAGTCTATGGTGATGCGGAATTAATTACAAAACAGATAAATCATCAGTACTAGGATAAACACCCTAGGTTAAGGTCTTATAGAACTTGTGCCTGGGATCTAATTGAAATTTGTTTCTCATTAGTTAATGTTCACATCCCTAGAACAGAAAATCAACAGGCAAATTCATTAGCCAAAGAAGCCTTAACGTTTGTACCTCCTACGGACTTCAAACTGAAGTATCATATAGAAATGAGGCATAGACCCTCAATTCCAAACAATGTGCAACATTGGCAGGTTTTCAAAGATGATGAACAAATCAGACAATTTTTAGAGATGGTGGATGAATTTGTTGAAACACATATTGATCAGAAAAAATAGAATGATCGTGTTTGGATTATGCAAGAAGGAGAAGATCCTCAGGAGTTTCAAGATAAAATCGCTAATCACCGCATGCTGATTTTGAAAAATAATCAGATCCCCAAATGTTTGATTCCTTTGGAGATATTATTTAATCATGATGATATTCCTTTGAAATCTACTTTACAGCCTCAGCCTGAAGAAGTTGAAGATTGTGATATAGGCACTAAAGAGACTCTGAGGCTGGTTAAAATATATAAATACTTGCCTCCTGAAATAAAAAGTAAATATGTTGAGCTGCTCAAACAGTACAAGGATGTTTTTTCCTGGTCTTATGATGAATTAAGAACTTATGATACCACCATAATCGGACACAAAATTCCTCTGAAGCAAGGTGTTAAACCGTTCAGGAAGAAGCTCAAACAGATAAATCCTATTCTACTACCTGTGATAGATAAAGATGTAAAGAATCTTCTGGATGCCAAGATCATTGTCCCACTCATATATTCTGAATGGGTAGCTAATTTAGTTCTTGTCAGGAAGAAAAATGGTGAAATTAAACTGTGTGTTGACTTCAGAAATTTAAATAGATCATCACTCAAAGATAATTATACATTTCCTAAAATGGATCGTGTATTGGAAAAGGTGGTAGGAGAAAATAAAATTTCTATGATTGATGGTTTTTCAGGCTATAATCAAATTAAAGTTCATGAGGATGATAAATATAAAACTGTGTTCACTACCCCATGGGGTATCTTTATGTATGATAAAATGTCTTTCAGTTTGATGAATGCAGGAGCTACTTTCCAAAGATCTATGGACATCGCCTTCGTCGACGAAAGAGATAAGTTTTTTGTTATTTATCTTGATTATCTAACTATTTTTTCTAAATCTGATGTAGAGCACCTAGTACACCTCAATCAGACATTTGAAAAATGTCGAAAATTTGGTTTGTCTTTGAATCCCAAGAAATCTCATTTTGCAATGCAGGAAGGTAAACTCTTGGGCCACATAGTGTCTAAGGATGGAATTAAAATTGATCCGAAGAGAGTTGAAGCTATAGATACTATAAATATTCCTAGGAATAGAAAGGAAATACAATCATTTTTAGGAAAAAAAAAAATTAAGAAGATTCATCCCAAACTTCGCTGAAATTGTAAAATTGATTACATATATGCTCAAGAAACACAGCGAGGTCAAGTGGACAATTGAAGCCAAAGCATCATTCGAACATATTAAGAAGGTTATAGGTGGAGCACCGGTACTGGCAAGTCCAGATTATATGAAAGAATTCTTGATTTTTTCATTTGCTTCTGAACATACTATTGTAGTCGTACTGTTACAAAAGAATGATGAGGGTTTCGAACAACCAATTTCATTTTTTAGTAAAAGTCTCAGAGATGTTGAACTAAAATATGATATATTAGAAAAACAAGCTTACGCAGTGGTGAAAGCCCTCAAAGCTTTCAGAACTTATGTACTACATTCTAAGATCATCGCTTATGTACCAACCAGTGTTGTCAAGGATATATTAGTTTAGCAAGATAGTGATGGTAAAAGGGGCAGATGGTTATCCAAAATCAAGGAGTTTGACCTAGAAGTAAAACCGACCAAACTTGTAAAAGGTCAGGGTTTGGCTAAACTATTAGCTGAATCAAATTTTAAAGCACTCAGAATAAATCATTTGCAAGAGAATGACGAATTTTTATATATAAATTAATTTGATATTACTGTACCTGCAACTGAAATTTCATAAAAAATCTCTTCTTCAGCTTGGTATAGTGACATTGTTTCATATCTTCTGACTCTTCAATGCCCCAATGACCTAACTCCATATAAAGATAGAACATTGAAGTTACATGCAGTGAAATATTGCATTTTAGATGGTCAACTATATTGGACGGATCCTCTGGGTTTCTTACTAAGTTGTTTAGTAGAATCGGAAACAGAGAAAGTTATAAACGAATTTCACGAAGGAGTGTGTGGAGGACATCACACATGGAGAGAAACGGCCTACAAAATCCTAAGAGTTGGGTATTATTGGCCGAAATTATTCAATGATGTGAATGCTAAGGTCAGAGATTGTAACCCCTATCAATTGTTCATAGGAAAGAAAAATATTCATGCACTTCCTTTGGTTCCAATTAAAGTTGAAGCCTCGTTTCAACAATGGGGCCTTGATTTCATCAGTGAAATAAATCCGCATTCTAGTGCTCAACATAAGTGGAGTTTGATTGCTACAAATTATTTAACTTAATGGGTAGAAGACATTCCTACGTGAAACGCAACAGACGCAGTGGTGATCAGTTTCTTGGAAGAGAACATTCTATAAAGATTTGGTTGTCCTCAAAAAATAGTTACTGATAATGTTCAAGCATTCAAATCCATGGCCATGATAAGTTTTTGTCAAGAGTACAACATTGTACTAGGACATTCTATGGCCTACTATCCACAAGGTAATGGATTATCCGAGTCATCGAACAAGAGCTTGATAACCATAATTAAAAAAGTGTTGACCGAAAATAAGAAAGCATGGCATGTACATTTGAAATATTGTTTATGGGCTAACAGAATAGGCACAAAAAGATCCATCGAAATGTCCCCATTTCAGATGGTATATGGTATTGATGTTGTTTTACCCATAAATCTTGCGCTGCCTGTAACGAAACTCTGGAAAGACTCAAAATAAGAGCCAAATGACATCACCAGAAGAATAAATCAAATGATTGAAGTTCAACAAAATAGGGCTGAAGTAGATGAAAAACTACAGAAGTATCAGGATAACATGAAAGCCCTGTTTGACTAGAAAGCTAAAGATAGGGAATTTCTCCCTGGTGATTTGGTTTTAAAATGGGAAGCTAGGAAATAATATGAGGGGAAGCACGGTAAGTTTGACCAGATCTAGTGTGGACCGTATAAAATTTCATCCTCTGAAGGAAAGAATGCATTTTTGTTAGAAAATCTTGACGGAAAGATTCGTAACGCCCCTATCAATGGGCATTACCTCAAGCATTTCATGGAGTAATACAGTTCCAAACTCCCATTGTACATACTGGTTTGGTTTTCACTTTTTGTTATAATTTCCATCCTTTTGGTAAGTTTTTATTTTCACTGTAAATAGAAACAGGTTAGTTGATTTCATTTTATA
>ML800118.1:393259-405874 GCA_009831015.1 Picea engelmannii
GTTGGTGCTTCCTTCTAGTTGGTGCTAGAGAAACCAGGGAGTTGGTGCTTCTTTCTAGTTGGTGCTAGAGAAACCAGGGAGTTGGTGCTTCCTTCTAGTGGGTGCTAGAGAAAACAGAGAGTTGGTGCTCTCAGCAAGTTGCAGCTTGCAAAACATAGGTTGTAGACTCATTATGAGTTGGTTCTCATATGTATGATAATGTAAAGAATGTAACTATTACTTATCATATAAAGAAAAGGAGGTTTTTACCCTGTATGTGTTTCATCGAGAAATATCTGTCTCTGTGTTTCTCATATATGTGACTGATGTTGAATGTGCCATTGTTTATTTCCCTACATTATTGTGATCATCATTCAGTGTTTCTGCAAAGAGTTTAAAAGAAGCATAATTGTTTAAGCTCGGTAACAACTGATTCACCCCCTCCCTCTCAGTTGTCCAACATATGTTTCATGATGCCTTTCTCGCTGATGGGCTTGAGCTAGACTCTAGATAGTGCAGAACTAATTCATATTTATCATTCAAAACTCTGGGAAGACAAGACGAAGTATTTCTTTTATGAAATCTGTAATTGGGTAGCGGTGTCGATGCACACTGCTATATTTGGTCACCCACCTCCTAGAATTTCAGACACAGTTGTGGCTAACCTGGATAAATTGGAAGACTAATACATCGAGGAACACTTCTCTTATATCATAGTTTTCGATTGTTCAGTTCCCCCATATGCTTTACCACAATTTTTACCAGACCAACTAGTGTACCGCGAGGTCGCACAAAAAATTGTACTCGGTGAGATTAGCAAAGAACTCAAAGCAGTGAAAAAAAATGTATGGCCATATTTTCCCTTACAGATTGGTGCATTTTCTTTATTGGCTTTCGGCAACTCCAAAGTGGAGGTTGCGGCCCTAGAAGAAATAAAGCTGGTTAACATTGAATTCAATAAGCACGACCCGCAGAAGGTCATGGGTAACCATATGGCCAGTTTCAATCTTAAAAAGTACGAGCATGAAGAGTCCTCGTAGGACGAAATGTTCTGAGGGGTGAAATCTTACCCAGAAGTTCTGAGCCGAGTTCGAGCTCTATCACCTGATAAAATGATTGATTTTTACAACTTCCAAAAGAACCAAAGAAGTAGTCTTCTGAAAGTATTACAAGGGGAAAACCCAATGTCTCCAGCTACGCAGCAAACAGAGACCCGAAATCCAGAAGCCATAAGCTCTGGAAAACAAGAAGCCCTGGAAAACTTAGAGAAATCTGAGGTCTCGACTCAGAAAGAAGATATCCCGGAGACAGAGATATCTGATAGCCAGACCAAAAATCAAGGAAATACATTAGCAAATAAAGGAGAAGATAAGACATTGTCTTCATCAGAGAAATCAACTACAGATGGAACTGGAAAATAGTTATCCACAGAAATCGGCAGCCCCATTCAGGTTGTCACGCCATTACAGTTCACTAGAGGAAACCCCGATGCAGAGGTAATATTCATAGGAAATCTCATGCCTATCCCTATTGAAGAGATACCTCCTTCCGATTTATTTTTCAGTAAGAAAAAGAAAGTTGTGGTGAAGAAAGAAATGCACCAGAAAGAAGGTGCAACTGTCAAAAAGCATAAAGTACTATTGGATGGACAAAATTTGGAAGAGGAAGACTTTGCTACAGAGGTATCAGGCTCTTTGGGAGCTTTTGCAGCAGCTAACTTATTTTTAGTTGATAATCTGAAAGAAAAATTGAAGCAGAAGAATCAAATGATAAGTCAATTGCAAAATCAAATAAGGACTACAGAAAAGAATGTCAGAGATGAATTCAATAAAGGGCTTGAACAAGCTAGAGCTAGTGATAAACAAGAAATGAAACTTCTCAAGTCCAGTCTTGATGAGATGCATAAGAATATGCAAGTGAGAAAAAGATGGACTATCCAGCAAGATGAGTCGGTAAAACAATTACAAGACAAGTTCAGTTCCACTGAGAAAATGGTTGTGGATATAGCATTGTTTCAAGCTCAAGCATTGGAAGTGCTAAAGAAACTGTAAATAGCACAACAGAGCCTTTTTACTAAGGTAGAAATCATCCAAAATCATTTTCAGGAAGTAACCCAATCTTTGGATACTATTGGTTTCAGAGAAAGAGAGGCTACTGCAGCCCGGACCACTTTTCAAGTAGCGGTCATGTCATCGGCTAAAGAAGAAATATCTGTAACTCCCAGATTGACTGTTGCAGAGTAGGTCAAAGGTGATATAAGATTAAATAAATGGGAGGCCAATATAGCCAAGAGTAAAAGAACGACCAAGGAAATAAAAGAGTATTGTGAAGAGGTTTTTCATTTTCTTAATAAAGAATCACTAGGCCTCGGAAAGGATGATTGTTCTGAAATACTAGGACAAATCGACATTGAAAAGCATCAACTTGACATCAAAGAAAGCTTAGAAGAAGCTCAGACTGAAATTTCACAGCTAAATCAAGTTGACATCGCTCAAATAGATAGATGGTTGGTAAAGCCAAATTTACAGTTACAGTGAATGACTTCTGAAGATAAAATGATAGAAGACAGGTTGCCACAATTACAAAAGAAGTTGTATCTTTTTGAGGCAAAATATGTGACAGAACCTTCTAGACTAGTACTACAATTTGTAAGCAGGTGTGTTGAATGTCTTGAGCGATGAAAAGAGAGTACCTCAAAGAATCAATGAGGTAACATGTACATATCTGTTTTTGCTGGTATGAGAAAGAGATAGAGAAGAACCAAGTGAAACAGCTCAGGTTTTCATTTTGTAACCGTTATTATCTAGGAATAACAAGAATTCTAACCACCTAGGGTTGAGAATCTCTTGTATAAACATATTTTCAAAATATTAAAGAAGGGTTGAGTTTTTCCATATGTAATTGAAAAAGATCTCCTCATTGAGGATTAATACAAATACAAATCAGAGATTCCACATTTTGTTCATTTGAGATATCTTTTCTTCTGTCTTTCCACATTCCAATATATTTTTATATATCTCCTTGATGAATGCTTGATCGCAAATTAGTACAACATCTATTGTGATTACATTTCATTTAGTAATTTAATAGCGCACAGATTTTCCCCGGTTTTATTGTTAGTAAATACAAGACCTGTGAGTTAATTAGATTGCTACATTTTGTGCTTCATTTAAGGTTATATCATCTATTTTCTTCTTTTGTAGCGAAGTAAAATTCTTCTGTAATAGATGCCTTGATTTTTCTAACATCTTTATGTTTTTATCTCATTACACCCAATGCTTTTAATTTTAACTCAGACATGAAAGACGGCCTCTAAGTTGTTATGTTGTTAATTCATTTTTGGGATCTTTTCTCATACAACTGAGGTAGAAAAAACAAATATTAAAACTTTCCTTATTTCTTGATGCCTTGACATTATACTTTGAGCCTTAAGTATAAACTCAGGAACAACAGACCTAAGAGCTAAACAGAGATATGAGGAAGAACGTGAATATTCCAATAAAGAAAGAAAAGCAAGAACAACCAATTATTATACCGAGAATCACAGCTTGGTGTGAACCCATTAAGAAGCAATCGAGCAAAAAGAATGGAAGTTATGATAAAGAAATGTGTATGTAAGAAAATGTAAAAAATACTTATGAATGGAAGCATTGCAAGATTCAGAGGTTCTTCCAAAAGGAGGGAGAAGACTATGACAACAGCTTGTTTTGGTAAACCAGATATACCTCTTGCAGTGTCCATGGATTGGAATTTACATGTAAAAGAATGATCTTCCTAATAAAGAAAGTGAGAAAGAAGGTTATACCAGAAAGAGACCCATGTATGCAGATATAAGAAGACTGTGTATGGATTCAAAAAAATTGATGTGGAGTATCTCATATACAGCAGAAGCGTGGTGAAAATTTTCTATAGTGGTTACTTAGAAGACCGGGATGATGGATTGCTAATCCATGACAAAATCTCATTATGACATAAGAAGTGTTATTTGGATATGTTTCAGTTTGAGCTTTGCCACGATGTCATGAGCTAGCAGGAAACAAAAGTATTGAATTCAACCATGATATATTGTAATGATCAGAGCTATGTGAAAACCTTTAGAGAAAACCAATGTTCCATGACATATTGAGGTACATTGAGATCAAGTATTATATTCTCCGTGATAAAGTCCAGAAGAGAGAAGTAGTTCTCCAGTACATCTCCACTAATGAGTAGATAGCATATATTTTGATAAAGCCTTTGTCTAAGATAACAAGTTTGCGTACTTAAGAAACAAGGTGGGGCTCGTGGAGACAACTTCCTTATTGAAAAAGGAAGAGATTACTCCTAGGTTGGGAGGGAGCATTGATATATTATTGATTTATGGACAGTCATTTTTTCAGTTCGAAAAATGGTCCAAGATGGGCAGTGCATTTCCAGTTCGAAAAGTGGTTTGAGATTTCTGACGAACGGGCATTTTCCAGTTCATAAAATGGTCCAGATCAAACAGTCATTTTCATAATGAAAATGCTCTGATAGATTGTTGATGTACTAGATAGTGATTCCCCTTGAGACCAGTGTGGGGGAATGGTCTAGGAAATTCATTATTCTTGGCTATCACTCTGAGTAGTGGTCAAGTAGAATGGTATGCCTCGTCGGGCAGTCATTGTTTCGAAGTTCATAGTTGTGAGAAGTTTCGAAGAATGGTATGTTTTGGAGGTTGGTGCAGGACAGTGATTTCCATTAGGAAATGGTCTGGACAGTCATTCCCTAGGTCAGACTCATTCTATCTAGGTTGCACTATGATTAGTGTAGGAGGAATGGCCCAGTTAGGTGAATGGTCTAGGTTCATCAATCAGGGATAGGCATTCCCTGGGGCAAACTCATTCTCTCCATGTTGCACTATGATTAGTGCCGGAGGAATGGCCCAATTAGGTGAATGGTCCAGGCTCATAAATCAGGGATAGTTATTCTTCTATGCTTGGCAAGAATAGTCTAGATAGCCAATGGCTGATTTTTTACATTCTGAGGCCAAATGCTCTTCCAGATCTCACAGATGTGAGTGGAAGAATGGCCTAGATGACTCAGTTTATATCATGATATTGTTTTCTGCAGGTTGATATCAGATGATATGATTGTTATGGAGACTGTATGTCTCTGGACAATAGATGTATGCTACTGTGGTGGATGTGTTCCATTGGTTGTGACTATGTGTCACTGATTAAGTAGTTGTGTGCTACTTGGTGTGGTTTTGTACCACTGGATAGTAGTTGTGTTCTACTATGGATAGACACAGTTGTGTTCTATTGAACGACATTGTTCTCATTTCCATGTAGACTATCTGTAGTGTTGAAAATGATTATTAGCTAGATGGATAGTCACTGTGTTGGTGGACAAACATTCTCCAGATGGAAAATGGTCTAGGACATTTATTCTTCTAGGACGTATGTTTGGATTAGAAGAATAGTCCTTGTATCCCATGATGTGGCTTCCATCATTTGTTGGAATAGTTATTCTTCTAGGACATATGTCTGGATTAGAAGAATGGTTCTTGTATCACTCAATGGAGTGAGTGACTTATTCAGCATCATGTCTGACTACTCAGATGGAGTATGGCTTCGAGAGATGATGCAGTTGATGCTATCAGATGATATTGATAGTGATGATGGTGCTCGTGATCTAATCATGAGATAGCATGTGTGGCTATGATGATGTTATCGGTTGAATGGTGTGTTTGTGTTCAATACCATTGATTTCAATACCTCCCTAGCTAGGAGGGAGTGTTGATATTATGGTAGTTGCGGGAGGTATTAACCTCCACGTGTAACCCTGACAAGAATAGAATATTCTGGGAAGGAAGAAGAAACCCTAAATCATTGGACATAGCCCTAGAAGACAAGTCGGCTAAAGGAAATATTTAATATTGAGTTTTTAGCCTCCAGAATGAGAAGTTGGCCGAGACAGCTAAGGAGCGGTATAAATACAGGACGCCAGAGCTCATTTGACACACACAACTCGCACCTGCAGAAATCTAGTGCGCATTGCAGAAATTCAGCAAGTGCACAAGTCTGGAGAGTAGATGCAGTTGTAGCTACTGCAACTTGTATTTTCAGTTTTAGGCTTGGACTTTCTCTTGGTTATGGTTTGGACTTTATGCCTTGTATGCTAAATCTGGAGAGTGATACGCTACTTTGATTGGCTATTAGGCCTAGGGTTTGCTTCTATAATTATTCTATGTCAAGGTTAAGGTGCTCGGGGTGGCTTCGGCATATGGTTGGGTGACAATATTGCTATATTGTCTATGGTTAAATGAGTACACCTATTATTTCTAACATCCAGTTGGGAAATCTATACAGGTTTTCCATTGCTTCATCACAGGTCTACAATAGTTTCAGCGTGGATTCTAAAGGAGGGAATTAGTCACAGAGCAGGTTACTTCACCTGAAGAGGCCTAGTGAATCTTATCCCTTTAAACCTAGTTGAGATTAGGGAAAGGTGCTTCCATTGAACCATCCAACACATGTTTCTGATCATCCTAGCCATCAGGGCATCATATTCAGGTAGTGGGGGTTTGTAATGGGTTTACCAGCAGCAAAGATAGTATAATTTATCAGATTTATTCACCCAGAGAGACATTAAGCCAGATTCCTTTCGACTCATTGGAGGAGGAGGTAAGGAACCTCTATTGAGATAGATTACAGTATATTCTGACTGTGGAATCATCTAGGGCAACTTATCCAGCCATTTCTGGTAGGTGCAGCATAACTTTGTGGGTGAAAAGAAGGGAAAGAAGGTCACCAGCCTTGGGGACTTCGCAGATCAGTAGATCCTTCCAACCCACTTGAGCTTGGAGTAGGGCGCATCCAATGAGCCAATTTCCATCAGTTTTCGACAGTGGAATCCAACAGATCCACCTTGCATGCAACAGTTCCTCATGCATGCAACAATTTTCCACATGCATGTCATTCGACTAGCTTGCATGTCATCTTTCAGGCCTTGCATGGCACCGATCTATCATTGCATGTAGTTTTTGGTACTTATCTATTTTATATTTCTAGCATAGATCCATTCATTATCTGATCTATCTGAAAACTATTTGATTATTATTTACATGCATGCAGTTGTGAGTGAAGTTTTGTACATGCATGTGATTGTTAGTAACTGACTACTTAATCAAAATATCTAAACAAGCCATTCTACTCAAACAAATAAACATGCAAGTTTTGCATGAAGCTCAGAACTATTGAAACTCAATCAGAAACCCTTAACCGCATCCAGAATCCCAAGGAGTATAAGTTTCACCAGCAGATAGACAACAATTGAGGTTAATATCCAAATCTGCGGATTTAGGGATATTACAAATATATAGAATGATAAGATGATACCTCTTCATTTTGTCATCGTCGTTGTCATTAAACATGCCATCGGCCTTTGCTACACAAGCAATTGAGGCTTCAACATACAAATCCCCTCTGATTTACAACACCACAAGTTGTTTCCATCTTTATCTTATTATTTAATAGTTTCTTTTATTTTTGAATCTTCGTAGAGTTGATATTAGCTTATGACTTGGGTGGTGAACCTAATTACACTAGTTTGAATATTTTTAAGTAGTTTCTTTATTGTCATGTTATTAAGTTAGTATTAAAATACATTATTAATTATCATAATGAACTTTGTATGAGGTTACATTTGATTACAATAAAAGTGTTATTATTAGTTGCTTTAGACTATTAGAGTACACATTATTTTTTCCAAATAAAGCTTTAAGCCATGTCCCTATGTTTAGAAGTTCATTATTAAATGGTAGGAAATTGCATTGGATTCTGATACACATATCCTTAATTGATTGTCAATTTGGAACTTACAAACACATAGTTACCATTTTATAGGAAAGTTGATCCTATATACTCTTTTTAGTGGGAGTACATGTTCCTTCCATGATGACAATCCATAATAATCCCTACACAACTATATTTGGAATTAAATCTAAATGATGGTGGTTGAAAAATGATGGCCACATACTTGCATAGTGATTGATAAGTAAAATATAGAGAAAGATTGTGACTACAACTTGAATTTACTTTGCAAAAAACACATATGCAAACAGCTAGGATTCTAATGTAATGCTCTTGTAAAGTGTCCTCGGTAAACACTAAAAAGCACAATGTTCTTCTAAACAAATTTAAGATTCCACCTTACCTAAAAGATGTGATCTCAAATATTCACAAGAGAAACAGTAGTTTCACCGAAAAGATTATTTAATTGATAAAACCATGCAAAAAAATCAAATGTGAACTCCATAACAAATCTTGTTCCTTGAGAATTGATTTCTAAATGACTCAAGAAAGTTGTGTCTAAAATGCAAGCAGTCATGTAATCTTTTGTGAGTTAGGGTTCCTGAAATTTTATTGTTATTATAGAATAAAATGGGCACATGGTTTGTTGAAGCCCTTAGTATAGGGCATAAACTCTAGAGAATTTTATGTTATCATATTTGTAAAAATGAAGTGACTTTAGTTTTATTTTTTTGTGGTAAGTTTTTGTCATGTAGTGGTATTTGTCCATATGGCTCCCTTTCCCTTATTGAGAGACAATGTTTTTAAAGTCACTTCCAAGATATCTCGTCCAAGATTAACCTCTTGGACACGATCATCAAACCCACTGTCCTTTATGGTTTTGAGGTCTGGAGGCCTAGTTTACTTCAGGTTGACTCGGTTAGGATTGAGAGAGTCCAAACCCTTCTTCTACAATGCATCATCCATTGCAAACAAGTAGTGCCTCAATATATCATCTATGAAGAGTTCAAGGCCCATCCCTTGCACCTCAAGGCCATCTTTAGACATGTCTCTTTCCTCTAGAGATTCCATAATCTAGAAGACTCAACTCCCCATAGGGATTGGTACCCCTACCTTCCAAGATATCTCATCCAATATTAACCTCTTGGACATGATCATCAAACCTACTATCCTTTATGGTTTTGAGGTTTGGGGGCCTGGTTTACTTCAAGTTGACTCGGTTAGGATTGAGATATTCCATACCCTTCTTCTACAATGCATCATCCATTGCAAACAGGAAGTTCCTCAATCTATCATCTAGGAAGAGTCCAAGGCCCATCCCGTTCACCTCAAGGCAATATTTATACATGTCTCTTTCCTCCAAAGTATCCAAAATCTAGAAGACTCAACTCCCCATGGGTATTGGTACCCCTACCTAGCTATCTATTCTTCTAAGTAAAATTCTTTTGCAGACCCCCCTAGGAGGGTACGTCCCTATTTCACAGAGGCTTCTTGGATACTTTAGTCAGTGGCCATTTCTCCTATTTGAATCCCTTCAAGTATCCTTTATAAGATCCAAGTCACCTCTATATAAATAGGACCTAAACCAAGTGATTAGAGAACATATCTCTAGGAAATACAAGTAGTATATCTAGGTCACTTGGATTGCAGCCCATGAGGGTCTTAGTCCAAAATGACCTTTTATGTTGAGCACTTTCTGCAATTAAGAGACGACCTTATTGTCAAACCTCTATATACATATAAACAATGGATTAACATCCTTAATATCTCACTTGGTCATTTCTAAGTAGGCTCACTTAGAATCAAGTTGAAACTAATCACCACATCCCACGATCCAATAAGACTTGCCAGCGATGCCACTTAAAGGGGACCAAGTAGGAGGAACATTTCATTTCCAAGTACCCTACATACTATAATCTTAGAAAGAGGTATTACTACTTTTATTTGGGTTAGGGGGGCTCCCTCTCTACATTCTTTCATTATACAGACCAAAGATGCCAAGCTCTCTTCATGAGGGAAATTTTCGGGCATAGATCAAAATACTTGCATGGACTTCCCCACCAAAGATCGCCAAGAGGATCACCTCTTTCTTACCTATTATCTTATCTACGCAGGGAAACAAACAACACACAAACACCCACATCATTTCAAAATCCCAAATCGGTGAGACCTTGGGTTTCCTCTCAAATACCCACACCCTCATTGGGTTGATCAACCTCCTTGAGACTTCTAAGGAGCTCCCACTCCAAACCCCACGACAGACACTATCAAACCAATAAACAAATCAACTCTAGGAGGTCCCAAAGTCAAACTCTCCCCACATAGAGTACTACTCTACATGTTTGGTTGAGCAATAATCCTCCATTTGGAGCTTCTTTCCCCGGCCTTGGATGTTAAGACTGGTGGACCTCCTCACTCTAGTGCTCCTCCAAGGATCACACAACCAAGCCCCCTTAACGAGTTCCTCCCATTCAAGCGTTCTTAAGATGCCCATGGCCATCTCTGATCAACCAAGTAAGAGCCAAACATAATTATCAAGGAGGAAATCTATAGGTAGTATGTAACACACCCAACCCTTAAATGCTCTTTTAAGGGGTTGGGCATCAAATTTTGTTTTCCTTAACTCTCTCAAATCCTAATTCCATGATTTTTGTCACGTCCTTCTCGTCTAGAACTCTCCAATTGTAGATCCCCCTTTCTCCAAAGCGTGGGTTCTTCCAAACTCGTGGGCTCTTTCCTAGCCCCTTTAAAGAATTTGAACAATAGGCGCTAGCTTACCATGCTAGGACCCTTCCTTCATATGACCTCGGGTTGTGACTCGACACCTACTAAAAGTGCACTTCGGAGCTTTGAGCTTCCGACGTTTTCACTTCACCACTCACCAATTCTCCTAAACTTCGAACTAGCGAAGTTCCAAAATGACGTGAGAGGGATCGGCGGTCCCTTCTCCCTTTCCAGATCAACAACCCACAATTACTTCGGGACTCTACGCTTCGATGAATTCCAAAGTACTCACAGATGAAAAACTCTGAAGTGCAATCCTTCCAGAGTGTCAGATCTCCTGACACGTGTCCTTCACTACCAACGGTTACGATGAACTCCGACACTTCGGCCTTCGAGAATTCTCAACCCACGCAACACTACTTTTCCCCGAAGTGGCTATCCTTCGAAGCAAAGGATCTGCTGACACCTGTCCTTACCAACGAACGGCTCAAATCTGCTCTGCTACTTCGGCACTTCGGTGCTTAACACCTCTTTTCCATTCTGCACACATATCTTACGGAGTCCCGAATTCCCGAAGTTCTGAAATGCTTCCACGTAGCTCGGGCCTTTTCAACTTACCTTTGACACTATGCTCCAATCCTTCAGAGTCTCGAAATCCCAGACTCCTTAAGGGTCCCCACCTACACGTGGTAATGTTGTATACGCGGGGACAGGTACAGGTGGGTCTGACCCTTTGGCAGACCTAGTTCCAATGCTCCAGCCTCTCAATTCTTCCGAAGTCTTGTAAGCTTGCCACATAGCTCCATCCTTTGGGCCTTTTGGTCTCTCAGCGATGCTACACCTCGAATCCTCCAGAGTCCCAAAGTCCTGGACTCCCAAAGTCTCGGTTACATCACCAACCACTTTGGCCAGGCGGGCACGTACCAGGAACTAACACGTAGGAGGGGGTCAGGGTGACATGTGTCACGTTCCAATGGGTTTATAGGGTATATGATATGCACAAATCCTAGTGACACATGGCACATCAAACTGGGGTCCACATCACCCTAGGTGACGTCACTGTGCCACGTCACTCTGGATTGATAGCCTTCTAACATCCCTCAGATCTCACGATCGAGATCTGGCCATGTAGATCCATAGATCTATGGATCTTGTTACTTTAGGGATTCACCATTCGGGAGTTTTTTGATGCAAACTCCTCTTTTCTCCTGAAGTTGGTCAGCGTCACGCTAACCGCATCATAGATACGATGGCTAGGAGAGAACCCGAAGAATATGAGGATCGACGGTCCTCATTAATTCATAACTTCGGCGTTCGGGGAGTTTGATGTTACAGCACCCATGTCCTCTCGAAGAGGTCAACGTTGAGATGACTACATCGTAAATCCGACGGCTAGGAAAGAACCCAAAGGATCCCTAAATCTACGATAATGGTTACTTCGCGACTTCAGCCTTCGGGGGTTTTGGCTTTACTACCACTCTGTTCTCCCAAAGCAGGACTTCGTCGAAGTATCGTATGCGGGTCCTGTTAGAATATAGAGGATTGTTCTCATTTAACCATTGACGATACCCTCGTCACCCAACCACAGGACTTAAGCCACCCTCCGAGCACCTTGACCTTGACCGAGAAGAGAATTTTGGCTGCAATCAATAGCCAAGAGAGGCTAAATGCACCAAGCAAAAGAATAGAAACTAAACTGAACAGATGATCCCACCCAGAAGCTAGCGCACCACTTTCCCAGCTCTCCCAGAAAACCTGCGCACCAAACTGCTGCTGCCTACGCAGATATTGCTCTCACTGCAACTGTTGAGATGACAAATAATGAAACTGGCGCCCTGTATTTATAGTGGACTGGCCAGTCTAACTGGGGCCGATCTGACCAGTCTAACTGGGCCGACTTCTTCTTCTGGGCATCAATAAATTCAATATAAATATATTTGTTCAGCCGACAACCTGTCTAGGGTTTCCTTCAATTCTTTGCTTTCTTCCGGAGGATTCTAGTCTCGTCATAGGTCATCATAGAGGTTCATACCTCCCGAAGCTACCATAATATTAACACTCCCTCCTAGCTAGGGAGGTATGGTCTTGAGCACAACAGACCATTCAACTAGTAGCACCACGAGCACCTGTCATTATT